>JAVQIZ010216104.1:0-145833 GCA_036023535.2 Galaxias brevipinnis
CCCCCCCCCCCCCCCCCCCCCCCCCCCCCACGACACGACACAGCCAATATCAGATAATATATTATTATGTTGCATTCATTGTCTTTTTGTACATTTGAATAATTCTTAAAATAAATAAATAAAGTGAAAGACCTTGATATATCCACTTATTTATTATGCAAGCCAAGTCATTGTCTTAAAGGATATTACAAATTGATACGGTTTCATTTAATGAATAATCTGAAGGTGAAATGGATACCTTATATAGCGTATGCTTGCACGTATTTTCTGTGTCAACACAACTGTTGCGCTAAGCGATTTCTATTTGACACGTGTTTCACCCACAAAGACAATAGTTAAGAGTGCTGACTGCGCATTGTCTGTGAGGGATAGGATTCCAGGCTGTAAACAGATTTGTTAATGAGTCAGGTGACACCAGAGAACCTTACGTTATGTTTATTGAAATAACCCAATGTAGTTGATTTTTGGGTGCTACTTTGTGAGAAAATAATCATATATATGTTTGAGTCCTACTATGACAAAGCCTTAGATGATGCTGACACGTTGTTTGAATGTGTACGGGTAATTTAAGTTTGTGTGGCTAAGACATCAGTTATACCAAGCCACAGCATTGTAGTCTAGATGAAGGTTTAACAGGATACGCGTTCCATTCACTTCTAACAAAGTATGTGTATCCTCTATATAGTAGTGAATTTCCACCACACCACCTTAGAAAAGCAAATTAGTTCTGTAGGTCCTCCTCCATCTATTGGTTGGGCTCCTCACCTTCTTGGTCCTGCCACAAATCTCTAGCCAGCTCCTCTGGTAGAGGAGAATAGCCGGGGTCTGCTTCAGGGCTCTCAAACAAGGCTCGTCTAAAAGAAAACTACTGCATTACACTTTCAAAACTTTGAGAATGAATGTGTCCACAGCTTATATTTTGGTAATAATAACAGAGATGAACAAAGATACACACAACCTGGAATTACTTACAGAAGCTCAGGTGTAACTAACAGCTTCCGGCCTCCTGGCTGGTTTGGAAACACATCTTCTAGAAAGTAGTACATATGTCCTACTCCAATGCCTGAGAAAAAAAACATAAAATGTATATAAGTAACATTCAATAACAATGTACAAGTCATTTTGTTAACTACTAACCTTATTTTTTTTAATTGTAAGTCATTTGTTTGACTTCTATCTTGCAATGTGATTGATATATGAAAGTAAAAGTATTATCCTGCCTGTCCTGAACTATCCAAATCAGAAACAAATAATTGATACTGTCCAGAAGCTGTTTTACTGTAGAGGAAAAAGAACAAGGAAACACACTCTATTGCCTAGTTCTGTCTTGGAGTCAACATACTCTACCTAGAAGATCGACAACAATGGAGTTGCCAAGCAGCAGCGAGAATCCCATGAGCACCCAGGGAAGATAAGGGGCTTGTAAGTTCAGAAGACCAAACAAGTTCATACGGATGAAAGGGTTCCTTCTACTCCATACATACACCAGCATGACGGTGAATGCTTGGCCCAGAAAGAAGAGGTTGGCAAAGAATCCAAACAACTGTAGTAGGCCTCCAGGTTAAAGACATCAAACACAAAATCTGCTACCAGCTGCTGTCAAACCTACAATTTACAGTCACCTAAAACAGATGGATAACTCAGAGAATTATGAACTGCACTTGGGTTGGAAACTTTACTGGACTTTGCAGCCACAATAACATACACTTGTTGAAACACATCCACCAACCTAAATTCTAACGGTAACATCCATTTGAAGTCACTATAGACATATAGAACAAATAAACACATATCTATAAGATGTAATCAAAGGGGGAAAAAACTGCTAATAATTCCCGTTATTGCACAACAGCACACGGTCAGAAAACAACAACTAGACTATTATTAACCAGGAATGTATAGAGTTTGGCTTGTGGCTAAGAATTTGAATGCTGGAAAATGATGATCAAACACACCCAGTCTGCTCCACACTGACTGTCATTACAACAATAAAAAAGGATACAGTCATCAAGATGCCCCCAAATAGGAACATGAATACAAAGTCTGCAGTTCTTCCACGGAATGATCCCTCCTCCAGCATACGGCAATATCGATAACTATCTCTTGTCAAGAATTTGATAAATTACCAGCTTTCAGTGTTATAAGTATGAAAACATATTGGTAATTTTATTTGACTCAATCATTTAAGCAATACTTGGGGTTTGTATGACATCTAGGCAGCAAGCTCACTTGTTTAAAAAAGGGTTAATTGCTGTAATGTGAAATGTTATTTATGTATTCATTTTAATGTTATGTGCAATACATTCCTACCTTATGTAGCCTATTTAAGTTGTTATGGGTGTGACATATTGTTCTTTTTTAAAGCTATAAATTAAAGCTATATCATATTTGACAAAAGATACAGAAAGATGATGTTAAACAAAAAGCTAAATCCCAGAGACCCAAAAAATAGGAAGTTGGTAAACAGACGCCAAATCTGTAAACAGAGGAAAAGATTCAGTAATGAATACAGGTCAGGAAAACCTGTAGGTGTAGTTCATGGATGCCTTTGCTTTGACACAATTCTGAGGTGTGACACATGCAATCTTACCTGGCATCTTCTGATAATTAATTCTGGATTGAAGTAAAGCTGAAAAGGGGTGATGACCTCAAGTTGCTACACAACCAAAGGATATATATTAATTTAACTGACATTTTTGATGTAACTGCCCTGGAAACAGAACTAGGAAAAATGTTTTACCTTGTAGTCTAGGACGAAAACGATATTGAACTTTAATAACTTTCAATTTAACAGAAATTTAGATTTTCTTTAATTGATATTAAAATAAACAAATAAGCAGAAAATAACAGGTGCCAAGTAGGCTTACATCAATGCAATTGATGGAAGTTTCATAAAAACACATCTTGCCAGTCGCTCACCACAGCAGCTGTTGTCAGGACGCAAGCTGTTGTATACGCTCGAGTGACGGCAGGCATCAGAAAATATTCTTGAGTAAAGCTGTGAGCCATGGTCAATTGTTAGTAGTATATCTTGATTAATTTGTCCTAACGTTACATTTCTGCTATCTAGTGTGATTTGGAGCAAATTCAGGATAGCCACGCCCTTGAGGGTTCTAGCCAATCGGACTGACCTATTGAAACGTTTCAGCGTAAGCACTGTAGTTGTATTTTTTATTGTAAGAAATTATAGCAAGGTACAGTAGTTGGAAAAATCTTACATAAATTATTATTATTTTTTGCCTAAAGAACAGTATTCGACAACATGTGGTCACAGACTAAAGGAAGCAAACATAGATCGAAAGGCATTTCTTTTCTTAAAAAACACTTTTAGTTAAATATTTAACTAACAACAGATTAAAAGAGTAGCATAAGCAATTATTGTAAAGAAGAGGTTAGTGTCCAGCACTGACAAAATGTTGCATGACAACCAGGCAAGTGTCATGTGTCAAAACATTCTTTGTCTCGACAAAATCTTTATTTATTTAATTAAAACACTGAGGCATCATTCACTCATTACCACCAAGTAACCCGTATCATGTAAAAAATAAGTTATACTTTAGATTATGTTTACAATAATGTCTGTACCTGATCACTCATTAGGAGGCCTTTAGAACCGTGTCGTTACTAAGAAAATACTTAATTGCACAGGGACTTGAACTTACACCAGATATACATCAAAACTAAATTACGCAAATTGTACTTAGTATATTGCAATGTCGGAAAATTAAGATTAGAGATACGAATTTATAAGTACAATGCTTTAAAGCAGATATCAAATTCATAAATCACACAAGAAATAATTGTTGTTGGACGGATGCCAATTGTTTCATATAGATCCAAGCTGCGCTGCAGATGGCACTGTCATCTACGTTTTTCATATGACCCTGTTGGCTCAATGAAAGTAGCCCCTGGCGGCTATATGCTCCGTTAATCCCTCACTGTATTTTCATAGAAACTAACATCATCTGTAATAGAAAATATAGGTAAATGTTTCACATTCCATTTCAAGCTTTATGAATACCATCTCATGAAAAGGAAAATATTTATGTTCAAAATTTTGAAATAGACCCCAAAGTTACAACTTTACAGTGAAAGTGTACTCAATAAATACACAATAAACAATAAATATGAGTAAAGCTGAACCAGGGAGTGAAATGTTTTTCTTGTTTCAGTAAACTATGATAAGACTACAAAGATCGGCACTGTTCTGTAACCTAAAAGTCAACCTTACAACCAAAAAAGTCCATGCCCACGTAGCGAGGATAGCCTTCTAGCGGGTCCATTCCCTCAGGACCAAATTTCCAGTATTGCCGTCCGCTGATGAAGTGAGCATAGCCTTAAAAATAAGTTAAATCAAATAAAATTGTTAATTTACTTTTAAAAGGCTGCTGAGGTCAGAGACTCACATACTATACATACGTAGATGGGCCATTTTTGAAAAATATAATTTTCGAAGAAAACGTTAACAGACACAATTTCTCACTACTCCTTTAACTGTCTTACCTAATACGTCCTTGAATGCTGCGTCTACATCAGGAGGGATGCCCCTCCAGTCCTGCATGGTGCGGGGGTGTGTGGAGTCCACGCGACTTTCCCATGGGCTGAACCTCCAGTACCTCCCTGACATAAAGATGTACGTGTTGTAACTCCTGTCATTGCCCCAGCGTAGGGCTGCCTGTATGTGGGAGACTTCCAAGCCCAGGCTCCGGACTGATTCTGGCCCACCGATCTGTTTCTCTGCATCAAAGATCCAGTAGTTTTCCCCTGCATAATTGATGAAGAAAGAAAGCAAACTGCCATGCTAAGACTGTAAACATATGTATGAAAATCTGTTAAGATAGGGTTAAAGTAGTTACAGAACCAAACACTTTGGTCACTTTGGATAAAAGCTGTTGCTATGAATGTACTGTGAGAGCTATGAGTTAACTGATGTTGTCCTTCTAAAAAAACAATCATTGTAACGGTTCGTGTGATCCTTGAGGGTGCTACAATCATCCTGAACCACAGCACAGCAAGCAAATATCTCTTTCACCCACCTTGAAAGAACCAGATATTCCCTGATTGGTCTTCAAAGGCAGCATCAATTCTTTCTGGTATCCCCTTCCAGTGGCGTGATGCAAGCGCAGGGTATCCCCGCTCCAGGCGGCCCTCCCGAATGCGCCACACGTAGCGTGACTTAAAGAAAAACAGCTCGCCACGGATCATAGACACGGCATCAAAGTCTGTCTGGCAGGCGTCAGGCTGAAAATAGACAGATCACCCGTTCCACATGCCATAAACGTATGCCTGTTTCATTTTTAACAAGCTTGTCATAAAAGTGACACTCACCGTTTTCCCCATGATCTCATTGGTCTCGCTGTTAACCTTGGGAGGTGGTGGGGGTGGTGGTGGTGGTGGTGAAGGCAGTGCTTGTGGACGAGCGCCATACAGGTATTGGATGCCCTGCTTGTCGTCCTCACTAAGCTGCAAGGGATATGAGAAGCTGTAGTAGGCCGACATCACTGCCCCTGGCTCGCGGGAGTGCACCAGGCCCAGGACATGCCCGAACTCATGTGCTGCCACCTGAAGGAGGTCTGTGCCTGCAATAGAGGGAGATGGCCAAACTTTACATGCAGACACTCAAAACCACCTAGCCGTTAATGCTCACCAACAGCCTTCAACTTGGGGTTATTCTATGATGCAGTGCACTCACCCATGTTGTTTCCCAGGGTCCAGGACTCGTCATAATCAAAATGGATGTCCCCTTCCCTGTGTGTCTTGGGAAAGAAAGCATGGGCCAGAATGCCTCCAGGTCCATCAAAAGGTAGGTTGTCTCCATGCCAGTACCTAAGTGTTTATACTATCAAAATTATAGTCATCCTAAATACAGATTTATGACAGAGATAGGTAACATACATAACCTTTTACATGCCTAGTGAAGTCAATGACAATATCTGCCTTTCCTCTGAGGACCTCAGTGAAGGTAAGGGGGGTCACCTCACTCCACACTCTTAGAGCTTCCTGAAAGACACGACGCACCTTATCCTCACTCATCTGCCATGGGAAGCGGACAATCCTGAAAGACATTTGCATGTCCAGCATATCAGAAAGTGCATCCCATTAAATTCATGCAAAGGCACCTCAGCGACTAAAAGCGACTGTCCTATACATATGCAATAGTATCAGCTGTACTCAATTCAATATAAGGCACCTAGCTGGATTGCTGCTATAATGTAGACAAACTTCATCAATATGCTGGATCTAAGTGGGTTTGATTGCATGCTTAAATCTAGTCCATTACATTACATTACACTGCAATAAAGTTGTTAGAAGACACTTGTATCTGAAGCAGCATGCAAGTAGTTTACTGTTGTGGACACAGTTGCACCAAATAGAATGGCAACAATGTAGCAACCCAAACAGAAAATAGACACTTAGGCAATAGAGAGAGAGGCAATAGCCAGCGGGCGACTACCAGACACTCCATGCTGTGTGGCTCAGATGGCAGAAAAGCAATAAAAAGCTATTCTCCAGACACATTATTCCAAGGGAAAAAATGTGCAACGAAAGCATCCTCCCTTCTTCCTCTCACCAACTGAGGAAGTCATATGTGAAACTGATGCAGGAATTTTATATCACAGCAGAAATGCAAAGCAAATGCATTTTATATGTTGTTGAACATATAAATATTGAATATGTACAAATAGAGCTGGTGGAGCAGGCTAAATACTTGTATGTGAGGTCCTTTTTCTCCCAGCGGCCACCATAAATGACAAAGCGTTTCTGTCGGGGTCGTTGCCTGAGGTCGATCTTCTGCACCGTGTAGTCTGGCACACCACAATGTGGACGGTTCCTGATGTCAGTGTTGTTAGATGACAGGACTGGACCTCCAGGGCCTTCTTCCACTACGGCCATCTCTTTAACCGAGTCCTGAACATGGACAGTTCTTCCTCTCTTCTTCAGGTCTTGGACTTCTTCAGAAATCTGGGGCAGACCCTTAGAAATAACGGTAGACAATATTTAGGCAATTATAATTTCTTCACATAAATGCAAAACATAGATTTAATCAAAAAGGACAAACATATACATTTTTCCATCTGATTAGTGATAATACATTCAACACAAACACGTATTCTAAAGCTGGGACAATGCAAATTTACCTCTGATAATAATCATACAGGTTGAGAGGTGAACCACCACAACATGGAGAACTGAGTAAACTGGTTGTCTTCCCTTGTTGACTTGGAATGGGCAACCTTTTTACTGTACTCACAGTTATCATTACACATAGGAACTATTACGGTAAGTATCCCCCTGCAGAACTCTTAGGAAATGGCAAAGCTCATTATTCCAGGAGCAAATCACAGAGGAACACAGGTCATGGCACAGTGCCATGAGCTGGTATATTTCAAAGCATTTTATGGGTGTTAAAAAAATGCATCTGGGTGTTAACAATTCTGCAGGCTTTTGGGTATTTTTGGGGATTTTAGTGATAAGTTGCTTACATCAATTGCTATATCTACCTTTTTCTCTGCTACAGCTAAACACGTTCTATGTTGAACACAGGGATTGACCTGCTTCTGTGTATTATAGTAGCCTTACGCCTAAAACAAAGTCATAAAACTGCGACCCTTGTGTTATTGAAGTTACCCCCCCTACCCACTCCTCCCCTTGAAGGACATGTTTTGTAAGACTTGTTACTGGTGTTGTAGTATGGGGATAATAACGCCCAGCAGGATTCATGGAATGTGCTGCAGACCCTAGAATGACAGTTCTTGCTGTGAGTACTGAACCAATATAAACAGTGCAACCTTTTTCTTATTGTTTACTTTATCCAAGATAAGATGCTTTCTAGAACTATTATTTATTTGCTTTCAGATTAGGGAAATAAAGTGATTTTCATATGAGCAGTAGACCAATTAGATATAAAACAATCCTTAAAACGACAACAACCTTAACTTGTGTCAAACGGCTCAGTTGACCAGTCTGCCCTCTTGGGTGACTGCAAACACCGCTTGCCCTCTCAGACCCTCAATAAGTTTAGGCCTAAGGTCAAGGCCACACCCTTAGCGCCATTAACTTCAAAGTTCAGAAACCTATTGGCTACATAGATGTTTTTACATAGGTTACTTTCGTGGTTTTTATTCGATGTCCATATTTGCCTAAAAAAGAACAGTGCTCTTTAGAAATAAAATAAAAGACTAGAAACACCATACAATTGTCTTGTAGAATAGTTTCAGGATACTTCTAGTTAAAAAAGTCTTTAGAGGTAAAAAAAAAATGTTTTTAAATAATTTCAAGTCATGTCATAATATAACTGCACACAAAGGGAATACAGTTGGGAAAATAACTCAATGCTCCAGACAGCCCTGAAGACTAATTGTGATTTTATAGCTGACTCTGCAAGAAGCAACTGAGAAGGTACCAACCGCAACAGCCAGGGGCCCTATAGGCCCTTTGGTACACTTTATCGGCGTGTAAATGTGTGAGGAAAGGGGATTTATTACATGTATGGACACATCTAGCTTTTGGTTACAGAGATGACAAGATATGCGAGTCATTGCGCTTGGGATCTGACAGAGCGGTATTCAAAGACCACAGGTAACATGCCTATTAAAAGGGCCTCTAAAGAGTGTCTCTCTCTCTCTCTCTCTCTCTCTCTCTCTCTCTCGCACGCTCTTTTATAATGTAATTATTTTACTGTCTCTACCTATAATAGCTCAATATATACAATAACAAACAAAAACACTTTCATATGATAGCTGCCAACTGAGCAACCCTACAGTACTTAGTGCGAACCTATACGTCAAGGTGTGGAAATAGGTCTTACTTAAATATCCCTGTTTATTTGAGCCAACAATTTAAGTTTTATTTTGAAAGGCGTGTTGTATATTCCACCAAGTAAACAAACAGGGACAAAGAACTATAAGAGGATTTACCATTACAGATAGGGTAAAGACGGTTTGTGGTTGCAAAATACTTTGATACATCCTTTTTATCCCTGTGACCTTATAAGTCAGTCTATACATCTAGATCTGAGACTAAGAGTGGCTGATGCCACTTTATCTTCCAAAGCCTGATTACACTTGTAAAGACTCTTCACAGAGCCAAGAGCCCTTCCTCTCACTAATGGGCCAGAGTCTGATTCAATTAATTAAGCAGACACATGCGCTTTTAAACCTCATACTCACAAGCATCTCCCATTGACAGCTTGCAAGGACAAGCAGCTGGAATGTATAGCTCAGCTGGTGGAGGCTACAGGAAAGAGCAATGTCTGCTGTCAGAGTTGCTCTCAAAGGTTTTGAAAAGTAATGTTACACAATGGCATTATAATAGGTGAAAGAAAGCAGAGAATTTTATATTATATTTGCAATATTTTCGGAATTTTCAATAGTTAGCATTAATGTTGCTCTAATTTTCTCTTGAGGGAGGAAACTGAACCTAACATAATGCATTCTGCTGCAACAAATGCCACAGATGGAAAAACATGTCCATACTTGTAATCATACAGTCCACTGTCAACACTGGGGAACAAATTGACAAAACTAAAGGTTAAAGCATTCACTTCATCACTAAAAGACATAACAATTAATTGACAACACAAGTCAAATACATTTCTAAAAAAGAGAAAAACATGTTCCATTATTTCACTTGGATGTTGTGTTTAAATTGGAAATACATTGATGTAATTGAAAAGATAATTATTTAGAAATAAACATATTTTATAGATAATGAACGGTTATAAACGTCTAGTTTGTTTGAGATTTTAGGAATGGATTTGTAAATGTCATCATGATAGTAACAATACACAAGAATAGCGTGATTCTGTATCTGCCCATTGTTAGACTTAAACATCAGACCAATGATAACAAACGTAAGAGTATATTGTACAGTTTACATTGTGTCTTTCGCGTTTTCAGCATGCGTTAAGTTTTAGTTGGTTTAATAATCCTTGGAACCTTGGAACGATGTTGTAGTATTCCTACCATCGCAGACAAAACGTTTTCACAATACGGTGCATGGTTGAACACATGCACAATAATCTCTTGAGTGAAAGAGTTCTTGACAGTAGTAACAGAAGCTATGAAATACAAAATGTTGAGTAAAATGCTTTCGACTACTGCAACGCGGGATTGCGCGGCACATTGCTAAATCTGCAAACTTTAAATGAACATCCATGTTGAAGCCTATTGTAAGTAATCAAGGGATGCTCAAACAATCGGATAACAATTTCTCAGAATATTTTAAGAACAACGATAGTACAAACCTACAGAAATGTTAAATATTCTTGCTTTAAGGATTTATTTGCATGCACATGCACAAGGGCTCTTCACTCACCGGCGCAAATTTGTACCTGCTTGATTCACGAATAGGGAAACAATGTGTGCGTCGAAAGCAAATCAGCGTAAATACGCAGGACAGGAGGAGAGAGGTACGCATCATCACCCTCATCACTATCATAATGATCATTATCTGAACCGATGGAAAATGACGTACAGGTGGGCCACTGATTTATCTCGCTAGGCGAGCTACGGCGTGATGGCCTCTTATATAACTTTTGTTTGCTTTGTTCTCTCTTTCTTTCTCATACACTTTTTTTATAGCCTGGAGTGATAATACTAACCGTTACCACGTGACTCTTAACCCTTTTTCTGCTGTGCAAACATTGATTAAAAACACATTTCCATTTTGAGGGGAATGTACATGAACTCCTTCTCTCATTCAGATATGAGAATGAAAATCGCTCAAGATTCTTACCGTATAACACAAGCAAAACAATTTAGTTAAAATTATATTTAAATGTAGGCTTATATTATCTACTCAAGAGCGTATAGGGAAGAGTGGGGTGAGATGAGCCATGGGGTAAGTTGACACCCCATGTATCTAGTTAAATGCGCCTAGATTGTCTATGAGTAAAAATTTAGGAAGAGCACTTAACTTCACTATGGCTGTGATGGCTGAGAACATGTGGGGAAAGTGGTAAGCAATCTTTAGATAACAAATATGTTTTTTGTTGTTGAAAGTTTTTTTCCCCCCATTCCATATTGAATCTTGTGTCAGGGAAAAGTTAACTCAGCTTTTTTTGTGAGTTTTTTTGTTTGTTTCGTTCACTAATTTAAAGACACTCCATAATCTCTCCTTTTGAATGCATGAGGCAAGCATACAAATAGCCTTCAAAAAGATTTAAATGGGAGTTTTTTTGTGGCAATCTCACTTCTAGGCTAATGATGCACATTGACAATGGATAGATAGTAGTTACAGTAGTAGTCATTCATATTTTCTGATCTTGTTGTGATTGAGGATCATCTGCATCCTCTTGTTTTATGTGAGGCTCAATCAGCCCAAATAATTTAATATTGTTTGTTATTTGAAAGTTTGTGAAAAGTCCAATAATGTATATTTATGTATGTGTGTTTACATATAAAGTTGTTTTTATGTGTATCATCTCTCTTTATAATACCTCAAGTAAAAATTTCTGTCAAGTGTGTAGGCCCCACTAACTTATCGGCTACATCAATTAGTCAAAACAACATTTGCGCAATGCTCAGTTATGGGTTCATTTCAGACCCTCCTCTCAGAACACATAGCTGCTCGTTTAATGTAAAGCAGACCCTGTAAATTTAAAAGCAGCCCATGCCCAAATGTCTAATTTCACAGGCTGGATAGAAGCTGGTCCCCATAGGGAACCTTTAGCCTCATTGTTTCTCCTTCAGTATGACCCAGCCTGACCCCAAGTGGGAATAACCATAACAAAGAGGCTAAAGTTTGTGTGATCTCCACTGGGCAAAAAAATAAATGTGGCTGTCATTTATATTTATTTCATTATCGTAATTATTCTCTAATGTATAGTTTTTGTTGAAAATAAGTGACCAAAAATGTATTTCCCGTAATCCATACATTTTCTCATATTTTGACATTTTTATTTACATTTGACAATTTAACAAATATTCACACACAAGCACAATTATACACACAGAGGCTGAGACCTTTGTTCTTACAGTAAATTGTGATATGAATTCAGCTTGTTGTGATGAGTGGGTGTTCAATTTATCATATAGTGACACAGGTATTAGGGATCAGTATACGCATGCTATGTGTATATGCATGCGTGTATATTTCATTTGTGTGTGCAGACTACTGAGACTAGGTAGATACCCACTTGTGAGCTAGGCTAATCGCTTTTGACTTTACAGAGACAGAATTACCATGGACATAACCCAAGAATTCAATTGTAAAAAAAAAACTAACACAGATTTAGTGTCCACCATAATTATGAGTCTTCCTAATGAGCCAAGATTAATAGCATATAGGTATAGTGTGACCTTTGCACTGTGAAAAGCACACTCAAAAAAAAGAATACGACCGACGCATCAACTGTAAATCAATGCTAAATCAATGTGAGTGATAGTTTAATCAAATAATGGTGACCAGCAACGACAGCAGGTTCACTGAACTTACACTGAACTGTCGCAATCACTTATAAATCATTTGAAGGGGAGGGACTCTTTGAAACATAAAGGACACTGCACTCGGGTGGAGTGGAAAAGAAAATAACATCTCTAACTTCCAAGACAATGGAGCTATACCTTGACCTACATTCCCAGCCATGTCGTTCTGTTTTTCTGTTTGCCAAAATAGCTAATATACCGTTCGACTACAAGTTTGTCGATCTTGCCTCAGGTAGGTACAGTATTTTGTTTTGTTGTTTTTTAAACAGCCATGTAAACAGTGCACTCATGCAAAAGAGAGATAATCTCAGTCAGTCAACCCTGTATAAGTAAAATAAATATATAAAGCCTGTTAACTACTGATGTTAATCATTTAAATCAAGATGCATGCACTATCCATGTGTTTAGTCCCCAAACATAAATAGTTCACATTTAGCCTTTCTTAATAATTTTCTCACAAGTTAAGAAACGCAGCCAAACTTTGAACTTGTAACCTTACCATGCTATACCACACTGCTTCAAGTGGGTTAACACATGACCTTTGGTAAAATGAAAGATAGTACTTATAACGCATCACTGTTGCGTTCTGTTGTGAACTTTAGCCTGTATAGATTTTTTTCGATAAAGGTTATACTTTTTCTGAAGCCTCCATTTTCATATATAGATGAATGTGTGTGTGTGTGTGTGTGTGTGTGTGTGTGTGTGTGTGTGTGTGTGTGTGCGCGTGTGTGTATGTGTGTGTGTGTGTGTGTGTGTGTGTGTTTGTCACAGGCCAGCAATATGGGGAAGACTTTGGCAAGATCAGTCTGTTGAGAAAGGTCCCTGTCATGAAAAATGGAGACTTTATTCTTACAGAAAGGTACAGAATTACAGAATAGAACAATCTAATAAATAAATAGAGACATTATTGATTACAGTATAGGCTGTACTTTGTTCCTTTTGGAAGGGTCTTTATTTAAACTTTTTTCCTAATGTTGCAGTGTTGCAATCCTAAAGTATATGGCAGAAAAATATGCTTCTTCAGTGCCCAACCACTGGTATCCTCCAGGAGACTTGCAGAAGCGAGCGCGCATTAACGAGTACCTTGCCTGGCAACACGCAGCCATGAGAGCCCATGGGTCAAAGGTGTTTTGGTTCAGGGTACGATGCTCTCTCAATGCACGTGCAGCATTTGCTGAAATTTGGGCATGTGACGCCCGAATTGCTTTGAACTGTTTAATACATTATAAAACAAAACAAGCCAATCAATCTATTTGCATTTTGTACATTTAGGCGGTAATTCCACTTATAACTGGTTCAGAAGTTCCCAAAGAAAAGATGGACTCTGCTTTGGAGGACCTGACACAGACTCTGAAGATTTTTGAGGAAAAGTTCCTTCAAGACAGACCCTTCATAATTGGGAAGAAAATCTCTCTTGCTGATCTGGTGGCAATAGTTGAGATTATGCAAGTAAGGTCAAAATGTTAATGTTAAAAATTTTATTTCATCAGATGTGGTCCACAGGTTACCTTAATGTAAATGTTTTGCAGCCTGTTGGGACTGGCCTGGATGTGTTTGAGGGCAGGCCTACTCTGAGTGCCTGGCGAGATCGAGTGAAGAAGGAGATTGGTGAGGATCTGTTTGACGAAGCTCATAAGACTATCATGCATGTGGATAGCCTGTCACAGAAATTTGAGAATAATGGCATGCCGGACTTTCTCAAGTCTCATTTAAAAAAAAAGTTCAACTGACCATATAGTATGTGATCACAGAGTACTGTTTGTTATAGTTCTGTATCATTTGTTTGCTATGGCGATGATTGTATTTGCTTTAAAATAAATGAAACTTGCAGAAACAATTGCGTATTTTCGTTTAGTGTATAATTAAGTTGTTGTATCTTTATAACAAACAAATATTAACTCTATGATTCAAATATTTATTCATGGTAAACTATGTTTTTGTGTTGAATAATCAAGGACATACAATGTACAATAATAGGCACAGCACTACCAGTATCAAGCCACTCACAATGTCAATTTAATGAAACAAGAAAGAACATAATGCTGTAAGAGGAGTTGTCATTGCAATAACAAAAAAACAAGTGAGTGTTTTTCAAAATGGCAGCAAAGAGATTATAAATCAATAATAATAAAAAATAAAAACCACAACTAATAAATCAAACACTCAAAGTGTTTCTCCACTTTTTTCCTCAACACTTTTGGTTGACGCATTTGATTCTTTTTCACTACAGAAAAGAGCCCACATTTTTTCCCTGAGATACTTATTAGAAATAGTCAGCAGAATAGCAGATGCTATGCAATAGAAAGAGTAACCAACAAACAAACAGTTTGGACTCGGTACCTCACCAAAGAGTGCCTTGAGATAATATAGGCTGATGGTGAGCAAGGTTGCGAAGTAGACACCTACTAGTGCTACAGTTAGCTTGCACACCAGTAGGTAGGATGCTGCACTCTGGAACTCATTTTGGTTCTTCCTCATAGACAAGGTGTGTTTGCAGAGATGGACAACAAGCCTGAGAGAGGTGGAAAGCATGAACATCATAGGAAATGGAACGAGATAGAAGATGAAGGTCAACACATACAAATCTATGTTGATCCAGTCTGGAAACACACTTGTCTTGTAAGCGCAGGTGGCGTTCTCTGTGGCAGGCAAGGCAAGTGATTCATTTTTATAACGAAGTAAGAAGAAAGGGGTGAACATCACACAGGAGTTCAAGACGGTCATCACAAGTACCCCATTAATGATGGTCGAGATGTTGGTCTTGAGCTTACTGAACAGTTCAGATGAAAAGTTAACCACCTTCACGCAGTAGAGGACACTGAGCCAGGCAATGGACCAGAAACTCACACTGCTGCTGAACAGCCACAGGTAAAGGACAGTCCGAAATAGCAGGGGTAACGTCGGAGCACAGAATACAAGAGCAGATGCGTAGATTCCAATGGCAAAGGTGGTGATGTGCAGGAATATGTTGGCAAAGGAGATGAGGCTGAGGATAAGCCCCACAGTCTGAACTCCAGAATTCCACTGTTGAACCAGGCTGGCGATCAGGTTAAAGGCATTCCACAGCACTCCAACAACAACAAGGAAGGACGTGCCATACAGCCTCAAGACAGTATCCATTGTAAAGAATAAGAGATAAAGTTTCCAGCTAAATACCTCCTGGTTTGGCAGCTGAATGATCTCAATACCACATATTATAGAGAAAATTAGAGTGTATGCAAATAATGATTTTGCTAGTCATCATGATGTAAACAATAGTCAATGTTAATCGCTTTAAGTCGTAATCAATATTTGACTGCAGAAACTAATTTGAAAAACCAAATGAGGCATTAGAAAATTCAAATGGGATGATCACAGACTCATCTAAAAAGTATGTATTTTTTAAATCAATGCAAAATACTTTCAGGACAAGCTGACACAAGGACTAGTTACTTTCTAGTTTATAATACAAAATATTAATAATAATAATCAAGGTTTATCCTATCCTAGGTATATTTTAGTTTTTCATGACTCATTTGTAAAAGGCAACTGTTTTCTGTGGGGTATGAGGTATGCACAAATCCTGTTTCCATGCTTGCTGTTGTTGTTGTTGCTTGCTACCAATCACTGCCACATGAATATGAACGTCAAACCTTCAGTCTCCATTCAGTTATGTCGATGTCAGGCTATTTTAACATAGAGCAAATTTCGGATTTTAAGTCAACTGCAGCATTTGCATTTTCCTTTCTATATTCTGACGTGCTACTTACTTTCTGCCTACATCAAGCGCGCGTGCCACATTTCCCAATTATGTAGAAGCACTATATGTTTTTCATAAACAATATTTTGTTTGCAGACCAGACAGTAATTTGCTCAGCTTCACAAACTGTATGATGTTTTGCCTGACTTAAATGATCTAGTTTGACTATTCAAATTCATTAAGAAAGCATGTATTCAACTTGTTTCATGAAAATTATGTGACAATGAGTTTCCGATACTGTAACATTTTAAATTCCTTCTTAGACTCCTAATGCGCTTGATATATGGAGAAAACATAATCATATCGATATAACAGCAAATGTATCAATTTAAATGAAACAAAGATTGTTCTAAGTTTCAAGCACCAACCATTTGATCATCTAGTCAGCACTTCAGTCACTATCCCATACCGCCATCTAGAGTTTATGCAACGTCAGTAACCAACAGAAATTTGATTTAGGCATACATTAATATAATATTAAATATACTAATTGTAATAAATACTGCATGCATAGCATTCAAATATTCGAATACAACACTTTCAAAACTCCGTATTCAACACTGTACAGGGTTTTACAGAGATTATGCATACGTTGTTCATGACATTTTGCACATAAATAAACAAAGAGACGCCTTGAAGAATTCCTCTTTGGGTGGGCAGCGAACAAGGCCGAGGAAAAAAATGTTGGCAAGGATGGAAGTGAAACAGCTGCAAGAACGCTAGACATGTGACTCCCACAGGAAGAAGATTCAAAAAAGAGAATATCAATTCGCTCCATTGTACAACATGACTTGTAAACTTCTAAACCTATGCGAGTATGAAACAAATAAACTTGTGAGAATTAAAAGCGTTCGGCTTGGGTCGCTCAAATGGACACTGAATAGCGTCATATTGATGTTTATCTGGTGAGTAGTTTACTGATCCCGACTGAGACAAGGCAGTGAACGCCTTAGCACTTTTGTTTCTACAATATTTACTGTAGGCCTGACAAAATCACCATGCAGTTTGTCTCTGTTCATATTTGCATTAACCTTTAGAGACTTAACATTTCATTTTGCCACACAATATTTTATTTTTATATCTCCCATTGAATCTTTTTCTGCAGCATCATGATGCTCTGGAATAAGAACTATCAAGAATTTGACTATGTAGTCAGTTCTGTGACCACTAAGGTGAAGGGGGTAGCTTTGACCAATTTACCAGATGTGGGCGACATAGTATGGGATGTTGTGGATTACAGTGGACCATCACAGGTTTGGTTAATATAGGGATAAGTGTGTTAAGATATGATAAACTGTGGATCAGATGTTTGATTAGGACTGATTTACTATTTCTTTTTTTAGGGAAAAAACTCTTTCTTTGTGATGACCAATGTTATTGTTACAAAGAGCCAAAAGCAAGAAAAATGTCCTGAGGTAAGACAATACATGCTGCATCTTTTGTCTGTATTAAACATTACTAATCTAAAGGTCTTGAATTATAGGTGCCTCCCTATGGAAAGGTCTGTTACTCAACAAAAGACTGCGAAAAGGGGAAGTGGGACGAGCACAGCCATGGTATAGCAACTTTTCATGGTGGATCTCGAAACCTATGAGACAGGATACTCTGTTGGCTTATAATCACCCAGTAGTCACCACCTTCACTCACATAGACTACAGGAATTTCTCTATGATATCTTATAAATTCAGGCTGTCAGTATGGACTCATTAGTCCTCAGTAGACTACAGCTAACTTGCTCACATAATAATTTATCGATCTACTAAGGGTTTATAATACAAGTCATTGCATGAAAAAAAAGTGTATTTCCTTTCATTTAAGGGATTCAGACTGGTGCATGTGTGAAATATGATGTCACAAGAAAGACCTGTGAGGTGTCGGCATGGTGTCCCATCGAGTCAAAGAAAAAACCTCCAAAGTAAAAGGTCCCCTCACTGAAGTGTCCCTTACTTGCCGACCACATTAGCTTCAAATGTTGTACTTAATATCTTCAGTGGTTACACATTTGCCCCCTTAACGCTATAATATGATGTTAGTTCATCTTACATAGGGACGTTGGCATGAACTACAGTCATAGTGTATTTGTGGAAGTTTGTCTTGCTAGTTCAATAGTTACACAATTTTCAAAAAAATTTAATCACAATCCCAGGTCTTTTTTTCATATAGGCCTGCTCTTTTGGCTGCAGCTGAGAACTTCACAGTCCTTATAAAAAACAACATCAGATTCCCTGCCTTTAACTTTATAACGTGAGCCTTCTACATTGTCTATCATATGATACCACATGGCACATTATGGTCAAATATGAATGTGTTAACATACTGTTTACTCATGTAGAAATACGTATATATATATATAGTATATTTAGTATATACTGTATACTAAACTTATACACACTTCCATTACATATTTTTCAGAAGGAATATCCTTCCTGAAATGAATGACAATTTTTTGAAGACCTGCCAGAGGAAAAAAAACACCCTATGTCCTATCTTTCGCCTGGGGGACATAGTTCAGGAGAGCAGAGAAAAATTTTCAGAAATGGCTGTAGAGGTATGTTTTTAGGTTGAGAGTTTAATCTAAATCTATGCAGGCTTCTAATTTTAAAACTACTTTATTAAAGCTATATAATTTAAGCCATGCAGTTTGATCCATTCCATGTCACATAATTTACATGGCAAAAATATAGATGCCTTATTTCTCAATTAACACTTGAGATTGGCTTTGCTTGATGTGTATTGTATTTATTTATTTGTTTTATGTGAGGAAAGTTAAGTGACCCATTCCACTCTCCTCTCTGACTATAGGGAGGAGTCATAGGAATCCAAATTAACTGGGACTGCAATCTGGACCCTTTTGCACAGAGGTGTCTCCCCAAATATTCCTTCCGTCGTCTGGATGAGAAAGAGAGCAACCGGACGCTTTACCCTGGCCTCAACTTTAGGTGAAAGTGGATTGTCATAGCAAAGGTCATAAAGGGCAATGGCCATGAGCACTCATACTTATATAGAACAATAAGATTACATTTTAACATCTAAAAGATTAAACTGTTTAAACAGTGCCAGATTTTTTTTAAAATGGGTGTTTGAAGGTAAAAAAAAACGTTTGTTGTGATTATGTACAGTTACTTGTTACAAGGTAATAACCAGTTATATTGACAGATTTGCAAGATATCACTCCGAAAAAGGAGTTGAAGAACGCACACTGTACAAAGCATTTGGGATACGGTTTGATGTCATGGTGTTTGGAAAGGTTTGTAAATTCCGGTGAATCACATTTTAATCACTTTTTACAGTAACAAATAATGTATTTTTTTTTATTGTAGTATTATGCATACCTATGTATATATAAAGCATGGATTTACTAATAATACATTTCTTATAATATATTCTGTTCAGGCTGGAAAGTTCAGCTTTTTTCAACTTATCGTCTACATTGGATCAACTCTTTCTTACTATGCATTGGTGAGAGTTTATCACATATATCAATAGTCCAGTATAACAAATACATACAGTATGATATTTCGAATATTTATGATATGATATGCATCGTTTGAGGACAAAACAGTAAACCTTTCTTCCCAGACCACAATCTTTATTGACTTGCTGATTGGGACTTGGCTGAATTACTCTGAGAAAAAGGTGGAGTCTGTTCAAGATAAACAACGGGTAATGATCCTAATTATAAGCCTTAAAGATATAGAGCATGCTTAATTTTCTACTAGCACAAACTTGGTTGTGTAGTATCGCATTGCATTCAACCATGACAGGAAGCGACGTCACATATTTATCTATTTCATAATTCTTTATCTTACATGATAGTTCCCCTCGCACTATATCAACACCAGGGACATTTTCTTATTCACTCAGTGAACAAAGCATTACTGTTTATGACTGTTACCATTGTACTGTTCTCCAATGGCCATTTGGCTTTGCTGTACGTCAGAGCTCTCCTTACATTACCCATATATTGTTGCTAAGCTGTTGTGTTTGTTGCTCGGTGCACAATGACTAAGAAGTTAAAAAGTTCCTAGGAATGTAACATGGTAAAGAAAGCTGATTCTGATTACTGATGAGGAATTCGACAAGAAACCCATTAGCTTAATATGTAATATTCAGAATGTCTGCATGTTGAAAGCAATTGTGCAATAGGTATATTCTTCTCTTTTCTAGTGCATTCTCTGTGTCTCGTTTGTGGACGAGAACCACATAAGATTGGTGAAAAGGTCGCAAAGGAAAAGTTTACAAACCATCAAGCCCATCTCCATTCAATCAAGCAAGGTCAGCTGTTCACATTTTTTTCCCCAAAAATATTTTTTTTATTTTGGGGAGTGGAGTTCACGGTAAAATACTTTACCATCACTCGCAGGAGAATACAGGTCAGCTGAAAGCCATGGTTGGTCTACTGCAGCGGGGGCCTGTAACAGACAAGCATCCCCAGCCAGCAGCCCGCATTCCTAGCCACCAAGCCTGGTGTCTGTGTGATTGTTGTGGGCCCTCCACCTATCCCCAAGAGCAGCTGTGCTGTAGGCAGAGCAATGGACGCTGTATCACCACTTCCCCTCTATTTGAGCAGCTGGTACTGAGCCAGTCCATACTTGAAGCAGTTCTGCTGTACAGGGAGCCTCTCAGTGAGCTGGCAGAGGAGGGGAGACCCTCCTTCTTGCGCCACTGTGCCTACAGTCAATACATCAGCTGGAGGTTTGGGGCTCCACCTACAGACACCCATCCTGTCATCCCCAGTTGTTGTGTGTGGAGAATCAGGGAGAAGTACCCAAGCCCTGATGGACAATACAAAGGGTTTATGCAGTCCGTGCTGACATACTCTAAGCTAAAGGACGGCTTTAAATGAAATGTCACAGTGTTAATCGATTGGAAAGTCCCAACTGCGACTGGAAATGATTATGTACAATGCATTGATACAAATGGTTCATTTTAATGTTGGAGATATAGCACGTGTATGCATATTTGTCTTTAGAACCAGAACTAACATCCTCAGCTGAAGCTTTCCTTTTGAAAATAACTCCATAGTATATGGGAACTGTACGGGGACAAAAAATATGAACTTACGGGTGCTAAACGTTGTTTATATGTATACTGTATTGCATCATTACTAACAACTTTTTTACAACTTAAAAAAAGATGTGCATTAAGTAACTAGGACCATTAGTAATTTTACACACTATTATACTTAAGCTATGGTCTCTAAGCTTAACAAGGTGCAGTTGTGATAAACCCTAGATGATTTGAGTATCTTACCAGATAGGGAAACAGGGCTAGTACATTTAAATGCCGTACACCTTCCATACTGTTTTAAACTTCCTTCTACATAGAAGAACCATCCAGCAATGGCACCAGACACAGGCTGTTGTCAGAGCTGCATTAACTGTTTCTTTGACTATGAAACTCCTGTAACTCTGGTAATTCAGAGCAAACGAATCGGAGCTGTCTTTAGATTTATACAGCTCCTCATCCTCCTTTATGTGGTTGGGTAAGTTAACTTTACAAATGGAAAAGGGCACGCTTTCTTCACATTGATTTTTCTTTTTGCGGTACACTCTTTGTTGACCAATTTGCTTGTTTCACATTTTATTTTACTTGTGTTGATGGAACACTTTTAGCACTTATTTTTTATGGAGGTTAGTTTTTACTGTCCTATCTGCTAGATATGTATGCGTGATAAATAAGGCCTACCAGGAGACGGAAGCTGTGATCGGCAGTGTCATTGCCAAGGTTAAAGGCAATGCATTCACTAACACCTCTGACCTTGGCCCTCATGTTTGGGATGCAGCTGATTACATTATCCCCCCTCAGGTAATAAAACGTACTTTACATACATAGATACAGACTCTTCTTATTTGACTGATGATAAGATAATGAGGAACACTAATGTAAAAAATATATTTTTGCGTTTTTCCGACAAAGAGTCAAAACTCCTTCTTTGTCTTGACTAATATGGTGGTCACACCTAACCAAACTGAATCACGCTGTCCTGAGGTTAGTTTATACTCGCTATATGCGCTCCTATTTTGGTAGTCCTAAAGAACGTTTCTATTATGGAGATGTCTTTCAATCAAATAATATTAAGAAATTATATGTTTTTTATTAATTGCTCTAGTGTTATTGTTTTACAAGTGACATAGCTACATCATTAGCCATTAATTTGTTATGTGAATACTATCAATCATAGACATGATTCAGTGACACTGTTATTCAGGTCACACTGTCATTTAGCCATTCAAATGTTGAAATTGTATATCCCTTCTCAAGCTTCCCAACCCATCCACTATTTGCATGGAAGATTGTGACTGCGCTGAAGGATACAATGATCCTCGTGGCAATGGTAGGGTTTCCGTGTTACCATATTTTAAGTGACCTGTCTCATACTAATTGCAATTTCACTAATGCTAATTATTTGCCTCTTAGCTTCAATCACAGCTCACTTTGACTTCATCAATTTATTTAAATTTTATTTTTCAAAAGCACTCTAAATGTTCATGTAAGACGAGCATCCAATTTCTTTTGTTAAGGAATCCATACAGGATTATGTGTAAATTACTCAGATACCATCAAGACCTGTGAGGTACTATCTTGGTGTCCTCTGGAAAATGATTCTACACTACCAAAGTATGCATATTTATACATTATTTACACACGACAGAATGTTTATTTGGTCCTATGCCAGAAGAAACATATCACATTGATTGAATCTCTCATAGATATGCCATGCTGGAAGAAGCAGAAGAGTTTACTGTGTTGATCAAAAACAGTGTGACATACCCCAAATTCAACTATAGCAGGTTAGTGGTAAAAAACCCTAATTCAATAGACCTATAACTGATGAAAAATAGATGAAATGCGTATTATAACCAAGAATAATTTTCTCTTCCTCAAGTATGACAGTCACAGTACACAACCTCCTCTGTGTCCTTTTCAGAAGAAACATTCTGCCGGACATTAATTCCACATACTTGAAGCATTGTGAATTCAATCGGACAACTGACCCTCACTGTCCTATATTTCGTGTCAAACACATGATCTCTGAGGCTGGTGAGGACTTTCAGGCCATGGCTGTGAAGGTATTTTGATATCAATCGTCTTTTACTTCAAGCTGTTTGATGGTAACTCAGTATTGTGGATCAATAAATGAAGTGTTCATTAATGAAACACAGAATTAAATGTTTGTGTGTGAAGGGTGGCATTCTGGGTATTCTGATTGACTGGACCTGTGACCTTGACTCATGGTCAGGCCCCTGCTATCCAAAGTACATCTTCCGGAGGCTAGACAACAAATCCCCTGAGAACAACATTGCCCCTGGATATAACTTTAGGTGAGATTACTTTACACATTTTATTTATTTCAAAGAATGAAGTTCTGACATTGTTGTTGTTTCAACAGGTTTGCCAAATTTTACAAAACCAATAATGGTGAGGAAACAAGAACTTTGGTAAAAGGATACGGAATTCGCTTTGATGTTATTGTATTTGGAAAGGTGAGGCACTGGAAAAAAATGTGTTCACTATATTGTGATTTAACACCATCAAATGTATGTATTACACAAATAATATTTCAACCATATTTAGTTAAATTGTAAGAATGTAAATCAAAATGCAAGACAATTCAGGTCATGTTTTCTGCACATCCATCTGATCTTTCAGGCAGGTAAATTTAGTATTGTATCAACTGTAGTGAACCTTGGAGCAACACTATCATTCCTGAGTTTGGTAAAAACTTTTATATGTTATAAAGTTTAATTTGCAGTGGTGCTTCTAACTTCAACATGCCTGTGGCTAATTGTTATTTTTTGGAGAGTGAATAGTTGTATTGTCTTCTAAACAGGTGCATGCGGTTACTGACTGGATTATGTTGACTTTCATGAAAAATAGAGATATCTACAGTAAACGCAAGTTTACACACATAAGTAACAGTGATGCCACTGGTAGTGAATCTGTGAGTTAATGAAAATAAGAATACTAATAATAATAATGTTACAGTTAATTTATGGGCGCCTTTAGATACTCAAGGTCACACTGTACATGGCACAGAATATACAGAAAACAGTTAAAAGTACAATATACAATTTAAAATGCAGTAAACATAGGACAGACACAGGGATAGTGAGATAGGTACCCTCAAGGAACATCACAAGAGGGCAGGGGTGGCCTGTATAACAAAGTGTCGGGCATAAGTTTAAATCTGTGAGTTTTGAGGTGTTTAAATATTGTCATACTTGTCATTGTCATAAGTGTCAGACTGATTTATTAATTGTTCATACTCAGTTCTCAATAGTGTCTAATACTATATGATTCTCTGATCAACTTTTCTCATGCTCTTTGTTTAAACAGCTATCTTTGGACACTACATATGGAACCCAGTAATTTGGACCTAAAATGATTAAATGAATGTGTAAAGTTTAAACATAGATCCCTAATTAATAATAATTTGTTATAATTTGCGCAAATGTAAGTTTGCAAATAAAAACATTTAACAGTACTATTGGGCTTGGTGTTACAGTAGCCTAATTTTTGAATTCTTTGAATATTTGTCCTTCCTTTTAGCTAATATTATAGAAGAAAAATCTTGAAACTATTTGAAACTATTCAAAAGCAATTCAGTGAGCAACTATGTTCGGAATAATACGCCGTTGCGCTTAAATTGAACATTACTTTAGCTATTATTCGCTATTATTAACTACAGTTGAATTATTCCCGTTTCAGTCCAGACTCCTGTCTCGACTCAACCTGTCTCAAATCAAGTTCTCCATGACATGTGGGGGCAGTGTGCCTGCATAGCGAGTCAAATCACGTTGAACGATTCACTCTTTGCTTGTTGTTGAATGTTGTTGTTGTTCACCAGTCACTCCCTTGATGCACATCAGACCGTTGTGCTAGCTAGTTAGCTACCTTCCATACTAGGCCTAGTAACCGAAGTAAGTCGCAACATTTTAATTAACTAGACAGTCAACACAATATAAGATTATAGTTTAAAAAATCGGACCAGTCCACAGCAGGTAAAGCTAACTTTATCAACCAAGAACTGAGTTCACTTTCGTAGCTAGTTAGCATAACTACACTCTACTGCTATCAGTTAGCTCAAGTAGCTAATGGTCGTTAGTTAACAAGCTGGCGACATCGTTCTAACGTTGGTTAAACTAGCATGCCGTCCAATGTGCATTGGCTTTAGCTAAACAGACACAACCGTTGGGTAAGCATTGAGTATAAATCAATCGCACCCTGGATTGCTATCATTGTGCTTCTAAGGCTGCCCACTAATGTTCAAGTATTCTGGGTTTAGCTGGTTTACTTAGCTAGCCAGCTATAAGTGTTAGCATCCGTTAAGATAGCGATAGCTAAATTCACGTTAAAGCTGTCTTGCTGCAACGGATAACGTTTCTTCACAATGACAGGTAAGTGTCACTACTGGCACCGCCAGTCATCAATATAGCTAGCTATATAACAGGATTTGACTCTGAATGATTTAGTTAACTAATGATGTGTTGCCATCTTTTACAGATGATGGCGTTCTGTTGAATGTACCTGTCATTAGGCAACTGTACCATTGGGACTGTGGATTAGCCTGCTCCAGAATGGTGCTAAAGTAAGATGACATTAATTTATCTAACTGTTAACTAATAGTTAAACTTAAAATATGTAATTACAGTCAAGCATATGTAGCCTACGATAATGTGGGGCTGTTTGTATGAAATAAGACTATGTTTATCTTTATCTTCATTCGGTGCTCAGGAACAGGCTATTCTTCCTGGTGTCCACACAAATTGAACTGTATTATCAAAGACAGGATGTTTTGCACTCATATTTTTAGGTACCTTCACCCAGTCAGTGATGAAGAGTTTCAGACTGCCTGTTGGGATCTCAAACTCACGGAGAGTGTATGGACTATTGACTTGGCATACCTCATGTTCCAACTGGGAGTCAGACACCGCTTCTGCACCCAGACCCTGGGTGTGGATAAGGGCTTCAAAAATCAGGTGTTGTATTCAAAAGCTGGCTAAAGGGCTGCCAAAATTCTTCAAAGTTGGTTATGTAATCAAGTAATTAATTTCTATAGAAATGCAAACCAGATGATACTGTAAGCACCTGTCAGCTAATAATCACCTTTTCGCCATTGGTGGGATGTCTTGTCAATATAAGAGAAATGGGGTTTAATTTTTACCCATCATTTTCTGTTTGCAGTCTTTTTACAAAAAGCATTTTGAAACTGAGGAAGACAGGGTGAACGAACTGTTCCTGAAAGCTGAAAGTAAGGGGGTTGTGGTGAAAAAATGGTAAGTTGTTTGCATGTATTCAATGAAAAGAAAAAGCACAGTGTAATGCTTACTCACAGTAGATTTGGTAGAACAACATCAGACTAGGAAGTCAGTCACTTTTGCTTAAGACCTTTTTAAGTGCAGTTAATGCTTTAGCAAATGTACACTTCCTCATGATGCATTTGTCAGAGTTGATCTATCATAATTTTTAGATCTTACGGCAGAGGCACTGGTTTACGAAGTATTCATCTGCACTTTTGTAATTACCATGCATTAGAATATTCCAAAGAAAGGCTGAAACTAACCATGTATCTTAATGTTCACTTTAGCTCTGTGACAATTCAGGAAATCCAGGCTCATCTGGACCAGGGCCATGTAGCCATTGTGCTGGTTAACGCTGTGGTCTTGATGTGTGAACTCTGCGCTTCACCTGTCAAATACTGCTGTTTCCTCCCTGTGGGTCAGAAGTGTTTCTGCAGGAAGCCAGAATACCAAGGCCACTTTGTAGTTGTCTGTGGCTTCAACCAGAGCACTGGCTGCATCTTCTATAACAACCCTGCATATTCAGACCGTGAGTTCACTCCACCTTGAATACAATGATAAACACAGACTAAAGCTTTTTATATAATTATCAGTTAATAATGTCCCCTACTCTACATGCCTTGTTATTTCATGATTTCTATTTCCTTGTGATTGTGTTAGCAAAATGTGACAGATAAACTCAAACAAAGTTGACATCTTTCCGATTTCTACTCTCTCAAATCCTAACTGGCTGGTGGGTTGTGTAGGATTACAGTATGCATGTAATTATAGCATTATTACTCGATCCAGTCAGCAAATTGTATATAATAGAGCTAGCCTTAATTCCCAGGGTTGTGCCCTCTATCATCACACTGTGTTGTTTTTACTGTGTGTAAATATTGTTTTGCTTAACTTGTAGGTTTTGAGGCAGCCACACTTGACAGTAAGCTTTCAAATTAAATTAATGTGAAAGTGCTTTTGTTTTACAGGGGTGTGTTGCACCAGCATAACTAATTTTGAAGATGCTCGTCACAGTTATGGGACGGATGAAGATATTCTGTTTATCTTCAAAGATAGCTGATGGCTTATGGAGAATGATGATTCAGATGGACTTCTTTGCCGCACCCAATCTACACTGTGGTGACCATCCAGTAGATCTGCTGGTCCCCAGACGGGAGCTCATGGTTTGGCTTTAGCAAAGTATTACAGTTCTACTCTCCATTGCTAACATGGCTGATTAGTATTAGAATAGCAATGCTACGCCAAGTCACAAATCCAGTTTCCCTTCATGTGGCGTCTAGCTATCAGTGTGTGGAGGGATAATAAAAACCAGGATTTCTGGTTTTAAGCTCACATGGTAGATGTCCTCGTACAGTTGTTCAAAGTATTACCTCGCTACAGGTCATCGTTTGTGTGGTAGACACAACATTCTGCAACACTAGAGTTTATGCTTGAAATGAACATCAACAATGCCTATATTGGGGTTGTAAGTAGGGTTCTCCGTAAAATGGGGCTCCTGGTTTAGTTGAATAAATAAATACATTTGATCATGTCTTATTGTTTAATTATAAATCAAATATACACTGATTTCACTTAAGGAATAAAAAGCTTCTTTTTTTAACTACAAAGGAATATGGTGAAGTGCCGCTGCCAGATTTTATACGGAATAGTAGGAGGAAAAGTGCACATTCTCTAAGGGCTAATGAACATTTTTTATTTGAGAAACCTATGTGATGTACATGTCTTAGGGGAATATTCATGACCCCCACCCAGTTAGGCTTATTTATTTTCTATATAATGCTTACACTTTGGGGTTTCCAACCTGATATTGTCTTCTGAATCTTATTTAGAATGGTTTGTATATAGAGGGAATGAAGGGAGTATTTTTATGAAAGACTCAGGTAATAAGTTTTAATGCATTTTAAGAGTGAACTAAATTAACCATGTTAAAGGTGCATCTCTTAATGAAACGTAAAGTACTAAACATTTAACTGATTGATGCCTTGCAGGTTTCTACTGAGAATCTAAATGAACTGCGCTGAAAAGTTAAGAATCACTTGTTAAATGTTTTAAACTACAAGCTTGTAGAGAATATGGCCTTTTTTACATTTTCTTGTCATGAATAAATTGATGCACTGTTTTTGGTTTGTAGTTGGTGTAATTATTTAATGAAAATATTTCACCATTAAATCTGTATCCCAATCTATGAGAGAAATACCTGGTATTCCTAGTTGAGCATTTAGTCCAAATAAAATATTTAAAACGGCTCCATTTTTTTTATACATATAATTATATTAATTATAAACTATTACCATTACATTTTTCAAATTTGAACACATTCTTTGGGTTTGTCCATTGTCATACATTTATGAATTATAATTTGTCTGCATTTTAATTTTGCAAAGATTACTTTTATCCTTTACTCCTTTACTATGTTTGGCCTGAAGTCATGCTTGACAGCTTTGCTGAGCTCATCTGCATACTCAGCATACCTCCCAGTCATCTGCAGATAAAGTAACAACACTTCAATAGTTGTATTGCATGTAGTAAAATAACATTAACATTAAGTCAATTTTACCTTAAAACTCCACTTGTCGCTGATTTGTCGGTTCAGGTTGAGATCTAGTTCTGCTACTAGGAGTCCGTCGCGGGTTCTGGAGAGCCCTGGTGAGCGACTGCCATCTGGGGCCGCCACATAACTGGACCCGTAGAAGTTGCCAAAATCTTGGTGCGCTGAAACAGTAAGGATGGTTGTTGCAAGTTCAATCTAAAAATCATGACTAGTCCACATAGATCAAATTAATAGTGCTAGTAGAACATGTAACACATCTCTTACCTTTTTTTCCATCACCCGAGGTAAACTCATTTTTGAAATGCTCCTGCATAAGATGGTAACAGACATCCTTAAAGTTATTAGATCACAACTCACAACTGTAAAAATAATGAATATGATAGGTACATTGAAAAAAGCGTCCTTAAGATCTTACCGTTCCAACACGATTAATTCCGCAGGTAAAACAGTGATTTGCTATGGCTGCATTTCTGGCCTCAATGGGCCACATAGGCTCACTGAAATAAGCATGACAGTTACTAAAGTATAGAATAGTTTTAAGATAAATGCTAAATGCACACCACCGCACTCACCTAAGACCCCCAACAGTAGCAGAGGGGTTAAAGATGATTTCTGCTCCATTCATACTGTACATGAACCAGTTTAGAGGGTGATGGCGACCGTAGCAGATGTTCACAGCTATCTTTCCATACTGAGTTTGGAACACGATATGGCCCGTGTCTCCCTCCATGTAATATGTGGACTGAGCAAAGAGGATGATAGGATGAAAAATCAGTGCAGAAAAAAATCTCTTACATTGTGTTATTAAATAGATACGAATTAAGTAATGAGGAATTATTGTACAGACATTTGTTTATTCTAATCAGAAGCACAATAGTGCATGGACAAGGACCTCAAATTCACCTCGTTGAAGTCTCCCACCCTGGGAATATGGTTCTTCCTGGTCTTGCCCAGCACACTGCCTGAGTTGGAGATTACTACGGCTGTATTCCACAGTGTGCTGTGCAATTCATCTCTCTCCAAGATTGGTGACACTATCACCATGTTGTACTTTTTTGCAAGCTGATACATAACATAACATTCTTTATTTCAGAAGGTGAACAGTTGTAAAGTATAAAGACAAACACTTGTTGACAAAACATAAAAGTCTGGATGTGAGGAAATGGCAGTGATGATAACGAAGACTTTTTGTCACATTAAGGGCATCATAGGCTTTACTGATGTGTTTTTTTCATTTGAAAGGGAATTATATTTGAATAAATATTCTGACAAATCTTTGTAGTCTCCTCAGGTATTACATCGTACTTATAGAGACAAGTAGTTATGGACTCTGTACTCTCACCTCTTGGCAGAAGCGTGTGGTGTATCCTTCTTCAGCAGACTCAGCAAACTCTGTCCATGGTTCTTTCTCCCGTGTACAGAAGGCAAAGGGCATTGCTGTAGATGTCACAAAAGAGTCAGCCTCAGTTATTTATAGATGCCATTGTGCATATTTGAAGAGAAACAGGTAATTGAATCACCACAAAAGTCCCATATAAATACTTTGAGTCAACAACAGTTTCACCCACTCCAGGCCTCTTGAAAGCAGAGGATGTTGACACCACACATGGCTGCTACAGCAGCCATTTCACTGATTCGTCTGTGGATGGCAGTAATCTGTGCAGCAATGAGACTCACAGTTACAGGTGACCAACATTGACTGCAGTCCTAAATTATTGAAATACAATATTTAAGTGCAAGCTTACCTGATCCAGGACAGGAGCGTAGGTTGGCAGAACAATGCTGTTCTGAATGAGCCCAACTCGGATGGTTCTGGGGGGTCTCAGTTGCTCCTGGGCAGCCTCAAACATGCATCCCTGCAATTCAAAGTCCTGCTCAGATGCAGTTTCCACAGCACATGCAGGGAGGTCCAACTTCCTAAAAAAGAGCAATAGAATTTTTAGGTTGAATACAATATTATATTATACTATCAGGTACTTTTACACTTTTTCTCATTGGGGGTTGTTTAAACTTGAATAATAATACTAATAATGACGGTAATTATAATACATATTTATTTGTATACAACTTTTCAAAGCATATATAATAAAGCCAATGAAGAAAATTCATTATTTATTTAAACTATAGTAGCCTATATATTTTACTATATTGCAATGTTTACAAAACGTTTTTTGCGGTATAACTACTTTTGCACTTGAAGTCTGGGCAACAAGGACATCTGGAATTCTTTGGCCAATGGTCAAAGTCCTATGGTAATAATTTACTCGTTAATGTGTGCGAGAACTTCAGTGAGATAAAGAAAAAATAAGTTGCATGGATTCATATTCCACATTTAAAAAACATGTTTCCAATCTCCTTTGCATGATAGAACATAGACATTTGGCATTTGAACAGTTTTCGTCGATTACCTCGGCTATTTCATGAACTCACTTTGTTTCTTTTCCAAATAAAATACGTTTGACTTCTTTCAATTCGTCCTTTGGAATATGATTCTCCAATGTTTTTTCCAAACTTTCAAACTCAGATCCCGACATTGTGAATCTGCAAATTTGATCTGTTGGTTGTGTGTGTTTTTCTTTAAATCAAATCAGCTGGCTTCGTGATATAAAAATAGTAAAGAGAAGGTGTAGCGGTGTTGTTCTGAGCAGAAAAGTGACTGTCTCGTTAGAGAGCACAAGGCTTCCTCCCACCCCCCTTTCAAGATTTTACCCAACACTCGTCTCTTTTACGTGTTTCCCGTAACCTGTAAGTAGACTCAACTCACAATATTTAAAGAGTGAACAAAAAGGGAGGGGCACTGTTAGAGATAAATTGCGATGTTTATTTACACTTGAATGCAATTATGCCTAAACTAAAATGTAACCTAATTACTACTCACAAAACATGTAAAAGCAAGAACCTCTTAATATCCAAATGTATTCTAGATTTTAGACCATGCACGAATCTTTGTGAAATCGTAATTAAGTAGGGCAAACATCCATCATAGAAAACAATATATATAATGGGGGATTCTTTAAAATGAGTGTGTGCATGACATCCATGTCTACGACAATCACTAGGGTAGGCATATTTTGTGTGAGATATGATCATTGCTTGACCGGATGGCTTTTCTTGTTTCCGACTGTGGTCTTGCTCCGGACTTGACTGACCGACATATCTCTCTGCGGCCAACATTTTCTCTGTGAGCTTCCTTTTCGGTCCCGCTCCTTATTAGGGTTTGATAGCTGCCTTAGGACTTCTGACATGGACATTTTTAATAAATAAACATGGTTTATACACAACAAAGAATGTACATCATATATCAATATAATTCATGACTGATATTTGATAATTTACAATTGATTCAGTCATTAAGGGGGATACATGTTACAAACAGTGATTATATTCAAAAGTTTTGCTTTTGGGAATAATATAAGTTAGTTTAGGACATTCACAAACATTTTAAAATCAAATTGTTTAATGCATGTGTGGGATTACAAAATGTGTCATCAAACAAAGGGTGAATTTGATCATACTACAGGTTCTATTTTTATAAGTATCAGGGAACCTTGCAGTTGAAGCACATTATATACAATCCTCTCCATTCACAGCAGTGTACATTATACATAGAAGCAGATGGAGGTCCTTCAATGTATGCTGTAAGTCACTATGTGCTTGTCAATGTTATTACCTGACAACTCAGGATGACTTTTGTTCATGTCCTTAAGCAGAGGTACATATTTGTGGCCTTCAGTCCCATCATCCCCTAAATACAATTTAATATATTGAATATTTAAACAGTTAAATTAAAAACACAAATAGTTAAACTAATTGTTCACTAATCCAACTTTGGGTGGGCCAGATAAGTCGATAATTAAATAGAAATAAGATCCAATTCTGGATTTGGAAAATTATACATGTATACTAATGTTTATAATGACTGTGATGATTTTTATCCCATGTCTTTCACATAAGTTTGAGATTGATATTAAGAATGGAATTAAATTTGGGTAGAGCTCCAAAAAGGATAGTTTCCATATTCTCTGAGGTTCCTCAATTGCATTCGATTTTCAACAACATGCTTGCAATGTTGTAAATAAAAATAAGAAAGACCTAAAGCAAGAACTATTCTTTGCTTTACATACACTTTTTGTTCAACAGTTATCATCTGAAATGACAAATCATGAGCCAACTCACTGCAGACCCTTAGAAGGACGTAGCTCTGTCTCTCCTTCAGCAAGCCGCTGGCCTGCTCAACACTGTTCTCTTTTCCACTGAGGTTCATCAACTCCCCTGACTTGTTCATCAAGTCAACACAGTCTGGGGAAAAAAAACTGCTTTGTGTCACATTCGTACTGTCCCATGATCATAACATATTTTCTGAAACCAATCGGCTGCTGAGGATTTATATCTACTCACTGGTAGTCATTTACTGGAATTCATAATTGTATCAGAGATCATATCAAAATATATGAGAATTAGAAGTCTACCTTTCATATCTACATCACAGCGCTCCTTCAAAGAATGGATGAAGTTAGTCACTCTGCAGCTCAGATTGAACAACTCTGTTCTGGAATCTGCCAGTGCAAAATTGAATCAGTGACAAAAAATCAGTCTACATAGTTGAAATAGAACATTCAGCAAGATTATATCATTTTATTATAGTTGTATTCCATTGTTATTGAGTGCTGAACAAGCCATTATGCAAAGTCTTCACCAAACTACAGCAAACATTGCATGTTATATTCTACATCTCGGTATAGACAAGCATGCCAAGTAAAGACAATCATATATCGTTGGGTTGCTTTTACTTACCTCCAAAAAGCACTGTGATAAACATTTCACCCCCTCTCTCTTTCTCTATTTGTGTAAAATACTCCAGGATGGATCCCCATACAGCCTGAGACTTAATTGAGCTAAGGAAGTAAGGAATTTGTGCCAAATAGTAACACGATAGGGGGTGCTAAAGCAATGTTGTTGACTACACTCATACTTAGTGACAAAGCTTCAGTAAGGAGAGGCCATTATGAATAAACATCTACAGTTTCTCTGAACCAACATATAGCTAAACATGTTGTTTGATTTCTGTCTGAAAACCAGAGCTGTTTTAGAAACCTGATTGTTTGAAAAGTTTCAGGGATGGCAAAAACATTGTTCACCCTTTGTTCTCTTTCTCTCCTTTCGTTTTGACAGGAGCTTTTACAAGTGACTCCCCTTGTTTGTATCCATGGAGTCTGCACACATACAAACAGGCTCTTTACAACGACTTGTTGAACACTCACAAGTTAGAGTGAGATATAACAAGGGGGTGTTAAACAGATTTTATTGTTAGCCTACCACTGGCTGGCATGAATAACCAGACAAGTCAGACACCAAGCAGCAATGCTATATTCCCTCTGGTTGCTCTATAACAAATAGAAATGCCAGATAATTGAGGGAACAGTCGAAATACGTTTATTTTTCACCCTTTTCTGTAGAATATTACGTACACTGCCTGTGAGCAATTTTTTTTAACTGCACAAAAACCAACAAATATCTATAAACATAAATAGATATTTTTGAAATACAGAGAATAGTGGGATACAAAGTGTGGGGTCTCCTTGGGGTATTTTTAAGAATCATTCAAAGTAAATAAGGAAGCTGTCCAAAAGAAGCAAACTATGTGGCCTGTAATTCGGATTAACACATGGGGATTACCATCAAATCTGGGAAAATAAGAGTCCCACAAATAGCCTGCAGTTGTTATAGTCATAGTTATTCATTTTTTTATCAAATATTTATTGTCTGATAAGATTTGTCACAACAATCAACATACTGTATATAATATTATATATTATATAATTTATTTTGACACCATTGTATGTCCAAATTGCACACAACATGTAGTGAGGATGCTCTTCAAAGTAAAAAAGATATGAATATGCATATTTACTTTAGGATCGTGCTCACTCAGTTTTGGGTTGTGCTTAGCCTCATAACTCAAGGAAAATAAAAGTGTTGGTGTTTCAAATCAAGCAATCACGCAGATATAAAGCATGAGAATAGAACTGTTACCACATAAAAAACTAAATAGAATCCAGAAATTCTTAAGAAATACTGAATCTGTTTTAAATAAAAGATCTGAAAGAAAAAAATCTTTTGAAGCATTGAACTACAATCGAATTGCTCTCAGAGCAGACCTTAATTCCTTTCCAAAGTACAATATTCTATGGATCATTTGTGAATACTTCACACTCTATACACAAGTATATATGTGTCAGGACACATTGGCTAATTCCGTGAGGCAGGTGTTCTTCTTGTATAATAGGGATGTGCCCTCTTTTCCCTCTAGCACCTCAGCCACTGCACAGCCTAGCTGCTGTCCTTCATGCTGTGGAGGCGGGCCGGCAGAGATAAGGTGTGTCCGTTTGAGTGACTGTGGTGTAGAGAGCCCCACCCTCAGGGCACCAGTTACCCCATATCGAGGGAGGATGACCGACAGAGGGGGGTGAGACACTGCTACAAGACCACCCCCTACAGGAGTGATGCGGCTAGTGCAAGGATATGCACCCTCACAGCTACTGTCGCTGCTGCTGTGTTCACTGAAGAAGTTGAAGCTGAGTCCGTTGGCCTTGAGCCGAATGGAGTCCGTAATACTGTTATGGGTGGAAGTGCGAGTACTGCCACTGCTTTCAAATAGCTCCCGGCGGCCCATTATGTGGCGGCGGATAATCCTTCGGAAGGTATGGCGGAACTCCCGAATGCGGTAGGCGTAGATAAAGGGGTTCACCACAGAGTTGGCATGGGAGAGTATAATGGCCACATACATGATCCAGGGTGGTGGGCGGGCACAAACAGGGCAAAACAGGGTGAAGCAGTTGATGACGTGCAAAGGCAACCAGCAGATAGCAAACAGCCCTACTATGATGGCAAGTGACTTGGCAGCCTGAATTTCCTTCTGCAGCGTAGTGCGGGACTTATCCCCATGTATGGCTTTCAGCTCTATGAGTTTAAGCTGGTGGCGAGCTGCCATGAAGATCCGCAGGTAGATAGCCAGCATTAGCAGCAAGGGCACCAGCACGCAGGCCAAGAAGTTGAAGTAGACCATGTATTCCATGACCACCACCTCCTCAAACAGACACTTCATCAGACCCGGAGAACAGGTGCTGTTCAGGCTCTCAGTGAATTTGTGCCAGCCCAACATGGGGGTCAGCCCGATAATAATAGAAAAGACCCAGCATACGGCAATGATGCCTTTGGCCCGCTGGCCTGTCACCAAGCCGTTGTACCTACAGAAGGATAATATTGATTGAATATTAGCCAAGACTGTCCGACATACAACATGTAAATGTGCATTTAAATGGTAGATATAATGAGGGTATGCTCATTTTGGAACACACTGTAATTTACAAACATTATTGCACAATATACAATATATTTTAAAATCTGTTAAAAGTGCAGAACTCCTTGGAATGGAACTTCATTTTGAGTGCGTTTGTTGGTCAGTGTGGGAGTGCAGCTTAGATATTTGTCCTGTTTCTATTACATTCATGAGATGTTAAAGTTGAAAGGTCAGCTCTAAGAAAACAAGCCCCCACCTCAGGGTTCATAGAATGTGCAGTCAATGAAGTGGTTGCGGTGGTTTTACTCGATCAGAAAAGCAATTAGGTGGGTGGTTTAATGGACATACATTTTCATAAATGAATTTCACATAAATTTCACTGCCCTTTCATGTTGAAACACATTACATTTGAACTCCAAATAGATCGTAATTTCCCCCCGTTTTTTACACTACCCATCTTGGATGTCAAAGTCTGTGTAAACGATTAGATACATTTAACTACTCCTGGGTGACATGGCCTCAAGGGAGTGACTATGTTGGGATCTGTCCTGGAAATAAAAAACTCAACTCGCCAAGCTGTTTCAGTGTGAGGTTCTCATTCTAAGTACACAGAAAATCAATGAGTAATGTTAGCATAAAGAAGCAATATCTTGTTCCTTGTCAGTGTTTTGTACCTACACAAACACAGTGCAAGAAGTACATTTATTACAGCAATATGTTAATATGTTTAGCCATGCACACAGAAATGTATACATTCTCTAGACAACTTACCTGAGTGGCATCTTGATGGCAATGTATCGATCTATGGCTATGGCCAGAAGACTGAAGATAGAGCTCTGGGTGAGTACTAGAACGAAGCAGGCAATGAACAGACAGCCGTAAAAGTTGGAGCAGAAGCCTGTGCTAATAACAATGGCAAAGGGGATGGCCAGCACACCAACAGCAATGTCTGCCACTGCCAGCGACACCACAAAGAAGTTGGTGATGCTCTGCAGGTTGCTGTTGAGACAGACTGCCCAGCAGACCAGTACATTGCCCAGAACTGACAGCACAGCAATCAGCAACTCAAGCACAATATAGATGGCAGAAACAGAAGGGTCTTCCGGCATGGTGAGAGGAAGAGCAATGTTACTGAGGGGGAGGGAGAAAACCTCTCTTCAATGTCCATAGCTGCAGCTTTGCAGCAGTAACCTTAGGCTCTAAAGATCATTCTCGAGAGTTGCACAAAAAAAAAGGTTTCCCCATTAGTTGCAATATATTTTTGATAAATGTTTCTGATCAAACAGATGCCAATATTCCTTAGGGTCACTGTTTTGTTAAGCCCAAAACAAAACCTTAAACCTTCCTTTCTAATCCCCAGTGAGAGAATGAGTGTCTTATTATATTATGGCAACTATTTGTCTGGTCTTTTCTCCTCAGGTCTTTCCCCTCAGTGCACCATGATGCAGGGCTGTTTCCCATGAACTTCCGGAGGGGCTGTGACTATTAATGGAAGACATCACATGGACATCAGGCTGCTGTAAATGAAGAGGCAAAGAGTGAAATAAGAGGAAACTTCTAAAAAGGAAATTAAATAACGTTTCACAATGCATACTTTTGCCACATAAAACATGAAGCAGGCATTGAATCAAAATTCTGGCAGAAGTCTCTTTTTCCAACCTTAATTATATTTCTTATATTACAAAAAAAAATGATAGTGCTGCATAGCTGGTAAAGCACATGCTGGATTAATGCACAGAATGTCCCTTTACAGAAGTGCTGATTATTAACACATGCTGTCACGGAGCAGCACTTAAATAAAGCAGGATGTAAATTCATAGACCTGAAATGGACAGGCAGGGTCTAGATTATTGTCCCTCCATGTACTTTTACATAAGATACCTAAATTCAGTACTGCACATTTTTGTGGTATAAACAACAGCTTATAAAAAAACACGGTAAGAATGTCTAATGAAGAGGACTATCATTCTAAAGATCACAACACTATAAATATCAACTGCAGAAAAAACAGCCAAGATGCTGCTGAGACCATTGGGAATGTGCTACTGTATATTTTCCCCTGAGATGTTCCATCTACTGCCTGATTAGGCAAGGGACATCTTTCCAATGTCCAGAGACATCTTTTCCTATTACATTATCAAGAAAATAAATTAATGTCATTAGTTGCAATTCTGTCACACTCACACAGACAGAACATTAACCAACATTAACCGCAGGGTTGTAAACAAACACACACATCCAAATTAAATCATATAAAACCTAATGATCTTTTGTCAAATAAACCTGTAGAGCGACAGCACTGTCAACACTGGTAAATAACATTTACATTCCCTGGAATCTGAGAGCCAGGGGGGTTCCAAGAGCTTTCCATACAGAAATCTTGTGTTTACAGAAGACAATTCCCACAGAGGGGTTGTTTTCTGAGGTTACTCGTACTTTTAGGACATGACAGCTGTGCTGGAAAACAAAGGTCTTTGCTCTCTGAGCTATTTCCTTTTTGGTGGGACTAAGATATTTTCTGATATTTTGGGAATAGCCTGCTAGAATTACATTAAAGGGAAAATAAATCAAACTAGAATAAAATAAGAAACCATTTATCTCTCTTGAAAAAACATTATTACCTTTACTGTATATAGGTACAATAAATGGACATTCAGAAAGCTGTTGTGCAGTTAATATGCTTATTAACCTCACACACTCTAGAAGCAAGATAAATTGTAATTAAAGTATTATTTTATCATTAAAATTTAAAAAATATAAAAATAGGAATATGAATGAAATTGTGTACAGTGAATTTTGCAACACGATTCCCATGGTTTTGTTGGAATACTTTTCATTAGCAATATCATGTTCACTACACGACTAGGCTATGTATAACGTAATTGAACTGGCACCATTAACTCAATAAGTCCAAAACATACATCAGTAAAACTATTAAATAAAAAAATATGACAAAAACATTAGGATGTCCCTGACAGGGGCTACTTACTATTAAAGCTTGTGTTGTTCATATTAAGTTCAATGGTCATCCCTGTTGGTTATGGGTTTTAAACAAAAGCTGAACACAGGTGGAACTCAACAGGTGTGTTGCAGCTGAACAACATATTTTAACACTGCAGCTAGACACATGTTGCAGTGGGCAATATGAGCAATGTCCTGCCACTGTGGATGCTATGAAAGGTCTGACTGATTCTCTCCAAGGCTATTCTTATTGAAGGCCTACTTGCGCATTATACTAGTTTTTTTTGCATACATACAAAACCTTACACCTGGTACAATATTATTTGAAAAAATTATCAGTGTACATCTAATGACTTAGGTTGCAATTGCAACCTATGTTGTTGACTGTATAAAATGTACACATACATAGCCTGCTCAACAGCAGCTGAGAGCCAACTTGAATAAAGATTTGAATCTAAGATGTTTTGCGTGATAATTTCTGTCATAACCACCCTAAAATAAATAAAACATGGATCAATGACACGCAATTAAAAACATAAAAATCAGGTTTAACATTTTTACTAAAAAGCCTACCTTATTTTGTCGGTCATCCGACGTAAATTGCTGCACACTTTCATATTAATTCACTTTTAAAGTATGAAAGCCTAAACTCCAAGCAGTTCTGCGCCTACTGTAGTGCCTATTACAGCTACTGATTCTACTTGCTTTTCGATTTAAACTGCACGTGACCGTGCGACGCCGAGCAACAGATTCAGGGCTGGTCGTTTGCTCTTAGACTAAAAAAAGTTCTCTATTGATTGTTTTAAGTGTGGATGTACTCAGTCCGATTAAATAGACTGTTTATTATGAAATATGTTTCAAATGTAAGCTTGTAAATATTTGCTACATGTGTGGTACTGTGTTGTCAACGATGTTTCAGGTATAAAGTTTTAAATCTAGTATTTAAAAAAAATAACTAAGTCAAATGATCACGGCTGAACGCACAAATTACACCCTTCTTGCAATGCTCCTTAATTTTTATTGCATGGAAACCAAAGCAACATAAATACTGATATATAAAGTCTGTTTAATTGTATTCCATAATGATGTATACATCAACTAATCCCCTTAACAATTTATTGGTGGATTTATTGCAATTAAAAGTGTTTTCAGAGGGAACATTCAACATGTCTTGCAAATAGCTTCTTGAAATCTTAAGCAATATTACTAAGAGCATATATAAAAGAATGCTATAATGATATAGACCCACAAGACAAGTTGATAAAAAAAACGCTCTTTACATTCCAGCTACAGTATGGCAATACCATAAAGATGAGAATCATGAGAGCTACTGAATAAGTAAACATTAGTTCAATGTCCAAGCTCAATGTAAATGTCATCTGTATATGGAATGTGCTTATTTTACTAGCTTGGCAGTTCTCTGGTCTGTCCACAGTACAATAGCATGTTTTGGGATTTGTGCTCATGAAGCATGATCCAAAGACATTCCACATATCGGCATCGTCCTTTGTGAAATCGATTTGAAACTGTAAGAACCCTGAAGGTCACAAATGTTGTAAATAGGCAGATATTATCCACACTAAATTTAGTGTTCATATAAGAGCCAGGATATCAACAACCTACCACTGCATTTTAATAGGTGACAGTGTGAAAAACCAGTCATACAGAGACTGGTCAAAGCTTTTGTGCTCAGAAATGTGCTACCCTAATAGCATAAGATACTTTTTCAGCATAGGGATATGTAGTTTGGTAAGCTGCCCAGAGGAAGGAATGTTTGTAAATTGATAGAAAATATGACTCATCTGTATTCTGATGATAAAATGTGAAAAAAGCAAATAACACTTGATTAACTTAAAACCATATAAATGGGCTGACAAGGCTTTAACTACAACTGTCAGGCAAGAGGGTGTTGCAAAAATAGCTTATAGAAGAAAAAAAATTACTGCTGCTGTGTAGATAAATTCACATATAGCAAATACAATAACAAAAAAACAAACATTAGTCCAATAACAGATCTGGGAAACCATGATAATACAGTGACGTTGCAGTAAGCAAAGGCACAATAACGGTTGACTTCAATAGTACAATGTAGGTCAATAACTTTTCAATATGGGTGGGATAACGCACCCATTTGGTAAGGTAGCATTTCAAAACGTATAATGCAAAATGTTACAAACATTCAGATTGTGTCATTCAAAGTATATCACATTATAATGATCATGCAGTGATCTGAGAACATCAGATCATCAATCAGAACATTTCAAAACACAGGATATGTGGTTTAATGACTACAAAAAACCAACATGAAGCATCTTTCTTTAGAAGGGACTGGGTTGAGTGCATGATTGAATTTTAAAAGGTAGAATTTCCACCCTCCATGTAACTAAAATGCACAGGTCGTACTCACAGATAATTGCTATACTATGAAATACAATAAATCTATTGAAAGATAATTTCCAAATCAATGCTGCTAGCCAAATATTTGATCACACACCCGAATACCAGAATTTGCAAACTTAAGGCAGTCATCTTCACAAAACTAGACTAAAAGCACAGAATATTTTTTGGGAGGCGTTGTTCTACATTTATAAGCCCATTCTCCATTCTCCAGAGTTGTCATATAAACAATAGGCACTTCACACACCTGATAGTTGAAGACATGAGGAATAAGGCTTTGTCTGTCTAATGTCTGATAAGCATTTACTGTACATAACCAGAGTGTACAGTCCCTTCATAGTAAACGGGTAAAGGTTTGGCAAAAGGATTGTTGAGTCAATAGCAGATAAAAGGCACTAAGACTGAGTTTGGCTATATCATGTTTCCTTAAACGTTTGCATCATGTATCGTCACAGCACAAGGCTTTTTCCCACAATTCTTTTCCACATCTTATTGTGTCTTCAACCCACCGTTTGACAAAATTACAATTAGGAAATTGTCTGCTTCACATCTGACATCCTTGCCTTAAAATTAACTCATATTTCAATGCCTGCCAATGGCTTGCAATTTTTCTATTTCAGTAGGCATCTTCAGTTTTGTTTTTCCACGAAGGCTTGCTATGTAATGACTTCAGCAGCAAATTCTGATCCAGTAACCTATGAGACCTGCAATGTTGAAGTGCAGCTCAGATTGTGCTAGTGTTTGTAGTGTTTAAGTGTAAAAGTGTAGTGTAAAAGTTTTATGAAAGTCATGATTAAGCTTAAGAAATCTATTCTAGTCCGTTTTACAAGACCGGATGCAGCCTCAAGTTGTGTGCTCAGCACTCATAGCCAGGCTGTTTACACTTCACTACAAAATCAACAATGTATACTTAACTATCCCCCTGCACTAGGTGATTGACCAGCTTCAAGAATACATGGAGAGGTATGTCTGTTCTTAGTGTTTTAGAGGTGGATCAAACCGTTCGCCCTCTGGGTCAGCAGCAGCATGCAGCACCGCTGGCTACTGGGGTTACAATGGAGGGTGGTGTGACAGTTGACCACGAGTTTGAGGTGTTGAATCTCTCAGTTGCCGTAACAGAGCTGGGGGAAGGCATGTCGTCAGGTCTCAAAGTACTTGTAGATGGCCGTAACGTAGGTCATAACACTCTGCCAGTCTGGTCTTTCTGTGTGGGCCATTTCGTTGATGTCCTGTTGAGCAGAATGAAACTCAATAAAAAAACGAAAGGTTGCTAACAATTATTAATGGCTACTACTTCTACTATGCTGGTCTTTTTTTCTTTAAAATAAAAAGCCTCTGCTAATTAAACCAATCGTTTTCATGCCTTACCAGAGTGGACTTAATCCCCACACTCTCTGCAGCCTGGAAAGCTAGGGTGAAGTTTTGCCTCTAAAGAAGAAGAAACACAAAAAGTCAAACACCAGTGTTTCATGTAAGAAACAAAAAAGTGTTAAGACAGTTAAGTATAGCATCAAAACCTTTTTACCTTATCCTGACTTGTTAGCTCCTGGTAGGGAATGTGGGCAGGCAGGTAGGTATGGAGCACAGCACAGAATGCCAAACCATCGTTCCAACTGCTGCTGAAGTTAGTAATGTCAATGTTCTAAATAAGAGAGGAAACATGCTGCCATAAGTTTTGTAAAACGTAAAGAAATTAAACACAGACAACTATGTGAATTAAGCAGGAGAGTCCTTTGTGGATGGAATAAAAACATATTAAAGTAAAATCAAGCTTTTAATACCTGCTTTTGTCTTTGCAACAATCAAAAATAAATTACACCAAGGGCCTAATTTCTCTGACAGGACAGGTCGAGAATGTTGACTGTTGGTAAATGGAAGTGAAGTTAACAATTCATTCTTCGGGGTTTCGAAAACAATCTACTCAACATGGCAAAAGCCAAAAAAGGAAATGTTTATTTTTAAACTGATCAAAAGCTCACATGCTACATGCTTTATTATAAACTAATTTCTGATAGCAAAATGCAGTGCGCATCTCCGGAAGTGTGGAGAAAAAACAAGTCACAGCAGGAAAACCTACATGAGCCTCAAATAGATTTTTTGGAAGTACTTGGCCCACTCAAGTTTAAACATCCCTCTTGACCAAAGATGAGATGAATGCTAGTTATACACAGTACACCCCGGGTTGAACATCAGCCTACCTGGTAGCCTTCAGTCTTCTTCTGGCACCACTTGAGCAGAGCATTTCTTTTGGAGCCACCATATTCCCTGGCCAACGCTGAGAGAGGATCCTTCCTCTCTTCTCTATAAACACAGTTGCCACAACGTTTTAATAATGCGCTAGAATAAGCCGACTCCCCAGCAATGCTTCTATATGAAGTGTATGTCAACTGACTGTGTATAGTAAATCTGCATATATTGAGCCATAAAGTGGTGGCGGGGTGTACCTGAGGCGGCCGCGTGCCGTGGGGGGCACCGAGGCAGTAGGGGAGGAGGAGGACAGGGACAGCTGGGAGGCTGCAGAGCCCATGGCCATCAAAGAGGAGGCAGAGCCTCCATCACTCTTCATCTCCTCACTGGTCCTGTGGGACACTGAGCAAACACGGAGACAAATGTCACCAACACACCAGTCACTTTGAGTTCAGCACCCCGCCTTGGTGAAATCAAGTGAAAATATGTCTCATGACCAACTTCTATGACTGTCTTCAATCGTTGAAACACCCCCCACCCCGCCCAACCCACTAAAGGGAGTGAATTCTCCCTGTGATTCTGACCCGAGATGCTCTTGGAGGAGTCCATGTTGGAGACCCTCTGCAGAGCAGAGGCAGGGCGGCTGGCAGAGGCTCCCCTGAGGAGATGCTCTGCTGTGGATACAACAGGAAACGCATGTCACATTATTGTCCAGTCGCAGTTAGTCAGCCAACAATTTACTTCAATTTATTTATTAATTTCAACCGCACTCGCTGGGTCAAGAAAAGGCAACATTCCAAAATGTCTTTAAGCACAGGGAGTACTGAGGAATGATGTTAGTACTCCCTGTGTGGGACAATAAATCTGACAAATTAAAACAAAGCCATAGAAGCTATGGCCAAGTCATCACGTTTGCTTTCAGCACTTAAAAGCACATCGTGATCATGTGAACAGGGAGCTCCACAGTGGCTCGTTCCTGTCCTATGGCCCCACTCTAACGCTTTGCTACACGTGACCCGTCTAATTGAGGTCACCACACTGAGCCCGCCCGGCTGACTCCACGCTACTGCCGTCCCATGGCGATCCACTACCTCCAACCCCCTCACCCAACCCAATCAACCCCTCTTGCTCAGGGCGACGTGGCCTAGTTAAAGAAATCCTTTTAAAAAGCAGCCCACTGCGCTCACCACTTTGTGCGTTAGTGATTGGCTGGGCAGGCTGCTGTCTCACCTGGCATGCTGATGTCTGTGTAGCTGGGCCTCTTGTCGCTGAGAGAGGACAGAGGCTTGCCGGCAGAGATCGACCCAGTTGTGGAATGCCTCTGAATCAAAAGCAAAAAAAGCACGGTTAATACACAGCTCCAGCTCCTACCATTCATAAATCTATAGTCCATACATAACATAAACAATTGATCTTCACAGATTTTTATGGAATGCCTCTATGCAACTGTGACAACATGGAAGAGGATGAGCCAGAAGTATTACACTAATAGACAGGGGGCAGAAAAACGGGACAACCTTTGACCTGTACCAAAAATCCCATTATACATTCGTACATTAGGTTCTGCCCTCCCACAGTGCCAGACAGTCACTCTTGCAACCATGAAGTACCTGTATAGGTGACACAGCGGCTGCAGGTGGCGTCTTCAAGGGGCTGGGACTGAGGGGGGTACGTGGAAGAGGAGCGGTAGGCACTGGAGTAGTAGCGGGGGTACCGTTGGTAACTGGACCTGTGGTGGGGTCGGAGGCCACAGTCAGGTCTCTCACACTCATGCCTAAAGGACTAGCCGTGACACAGCTTACGCATTCAAGCACAAGCGGCACATTCATGGTTCGTGTAGGGGAAACATTGGCCCGCGTCTTACACTCGCACTGCAGGGGGCTTTGTGAGGCGCTGTCGAAGCTCTTGATGAGGGTCTTGACGGTGGGCGAGGGCTCGGAGGAGGTGGAGGAGCGTCGGCTGAGGCCCATGCCCTGCCTCAAGGCGGCCAGGTCACGTTCCACCGCGTTCATGTAGTTGTACACCCTGCCCCTCTCCTCATCCTGCCTTGGGTAGGAGGAGTAACACACGCAGCCAACATCCATAAACAGGTGCTGTGAGGGTCTAGCACAGGATCTGACCTACAGCTGAGATTGAACCTGTGTGAAGAGATTGTGGGTCTTACTTGCGGCTCTTGACTTCATCCAGCTCCTTACTCAACTTCTCGTTCTTTTCCTGGGCCTCGTGGAGGCGGCGCCGCATGTCACCAATCTCCTCCTGCGCTTCCAACTTAATGTCGTTAGCAATGACCACCGCTGTCTGCAGATCAGCCTGAAACTGACGCCACTCTATGGACTCCTCCTGCAAGTGGGCACGCATGTACATGCGCACACACACACACACACACACACACGCACGCACGCACGCGCGCAGTTATTCGATTAATTCTGAATTAATGATATGAACAAAACGGTTACAAAGAGATCATGGACATGATCACAGAGCTATGAGTTTTTCACCATTGGTCCATGGGCCAGACATTTGCTTGTGTTGGATCAAGCCAACGTTTTGTTTCTCAGGATGACATTGATCCTCACCCTCAGTCTGCGGTGGAGGATCTTTATCTCCCGCTCCATGTCATGCTTCTGATCCTGCAGCTTTTTCACAGAGTCTGAAGGGAGGAAGAAGACACACAGTAGAGTTCATGTGAACGGGCCTCAAGCTATATTCACACGCAGGGCAGAAAAACGAGAGCGTCATCTCTTTGAATAATTCAAAGCTGATATGAGACACAGACCACAGCATAATAAAGTTATGGAACAGAGAATCATGTTATTAAATGTTTTCCAGACTAACACCAAATGCAACTGTATAGGTTGTTTAAACTCAAAAAGCCACAATTACTAATTAACACCTCTTGTATGAGCAAAAGGGCATGCACTTTATTACACGCAGTTAAATGCTATATAGTCTGGAATACATCTACAGTGCAGGAAGCCCTATTGCCCTTTCCTGGATGAGTGCAAACTCAGAACAGCCATCTTGTGGTGAGGGGTATAGCTGTAAGGTGGAGTTAATATACTGTGAGATGTTGAAGACGTTGTAAAACACTCCAATCAGTCCACTCACTCTCTAGGTCAGTGATGATGAGGTTGTCGTGGAGTTTGACGGCTCGATGCTGCTCGACCTCGTCCTCCAGCTCAAAGATGGTCTCCTTCATGTCGGCAATCTCGGTCTCCTTCTCCTGCAGCTCGCCACGCTGCTTATCCAGCCCCCGCTTCTGCTCGGCCATCTGCTGCTGCACCTGCTCCTGGAAGTCCCTGTACTCCCCGTCCAGCTGCACACACAGGAACACCACAGGATGAAGGCTATCAATCTAATTTACCACGATGTTAACGAGCCTAATAGAAGCCATTTCGCAGACTAATTGGCCAAATTAATTCTCATTCTTCTGTGTTAAAAGATGCTGTACTGAGCAGACACATTTCACTATTAAGATGCTATTGGCAGAAAACGGCTCCCTAATGCAGAACATAGGCCCGACCTTTTTAAGAGTGTCCTGCAGTCGGGTGACGTCGATGCGCGCGTGGCCCAGCTCCTCCTGCAGCTTGGCAGCCTTGCCCTCTGCCTCCTCCTTGTCCAGCCTCACCCCTTCCAGCAGCTGGTGGATGTCACTCTTGTCCCCGGCATTGTGGAGAGAGTAGAGCTCGGCCACCTTCTGCCTCTCCTGGTCCAGGCTGGCCCTGCAGCGACTCAGCTCCGCGTGATCGCAGTTCACCGCTGCCTTGTAGTCCTCCAGGGCAGCCACCATGGCGCCCCTGTCCTGCCTCTCCGACTCCACGATGCGCTCCATTTGATGGTTCCTCTCTTTCAGAGCTCCAATCAGCTCTTGGGCCTCAGCGTTGTCCTGCTCGGCCATTTTGAGCGTGTTGCTGAGGTGCTGCTGCACCCCCAGGAGCTGCTCTCTTTCGAAGCGGCTGTTGTCCGCCAAGTCCACGTAGCGCTGCTCCAGCTCCATGTAGCGCCCGCTCTTGATGTCCTCCTCCAGCAGGTAGGACACATGGTGGTCGTCCAGCAGGGCGCGGAAGTACTCGATCTGCCGGCCGTAGTGCTCCAGCTTATCGCTCTGCTGGCACAGGGAGTCCATGAGGATGACCTTCTCCTCGCCCAGCCGCTCGTTCTCGCCGTTCAGCTCCTGGGTGATCTGCTGCAGATCCGCGAGCTCCTGCAGCGTGGCCTGCAGCTCCTCGGAGGTGCTGTGCTGGTTCTCCTCCATCTGGTGAATGCGCTCCGTCAGGCAGGCCAGAGACACTTCGCTGGCGTTGCCGCTGCTGCTCCGCCGCGAGCGCTCTCGGCTTGGGACGCTCTCCGACTCGGAGGACGACGAGGCTCCCGAAGGGGCGTCCAGAGCGTCGTCGCTGGAGGTGACAGCCTGGTAGACCTCGCTGGACTCGCTGTCCAGGTTGTCCACCGAGCCTCCGTGTTGGTGGCCAGACAGCAGGTCCTCTAGGGAACCTGGGGTAGAGCCCTCCACAGAGGAAGTCAGGGCCCCAGTGCCCCTGCTGCCCGTAGCCATATCCGGGCTCAGGGAGGGGTAGCTGAACAGCTTGTCTGAAACATCTAGCCTCTGCTCCAGGGAGAAACCCAGGGCGTTGAGCCGGTCCTTCAGCATGCGGTTTTCACTCTTCAGCAGGTTGAGCTCCCCCCTGATGGCCTGGTTCTGCTCCTGAAGGAGCAGCAGGGTGGACTCCACATCGGCGGCCGTGATGGCTGATACCTGAGGCTTCTCCACTACCACAACTCCCTCCTCTGCTGGCAACTCTTCCCCTCCCATTCCTAACTGTGCTCGCATGTCCCTCAGCTCACTGCGCAAATGGATGATCTCTACATCTTTGCTTTTAGCCAGACCCAACAGGTCTTTCACCTTGGTCTCCAGGGCCACTTTGTCACTGATCTGACCATCTGACTTGGACTTGCTCATCCGACCCTCAGACTCAGCCAGGGCCTGGCTCCGAGTGCGCTTGCTCTGGGCCACATCCCCCTGCCCTACACTGGATGCTGACTGCTTCTTACTCGCTGATATCCTGGATGTTCGCAAGCGGTCCCTCGATGAGCTTGACTCTTTAGAGGCTGAGGAGGTCACACGTTTAGCTGAGACAGAGAGTAAAAAAAATAAAATTAAACACTTAAACCTCATATTACATCAATAACATAAAATGATGTTAATAAAAATAAATAAATAAAAACAAACCTGACGTTGTCTTTGGCTTGCTTTCTGAGTTCCCAGCACTGGTCCCGGTGGAAGCAGTCCTTTTGGTCTTATTGAGGGCAATATTAGGTCCAGCATTCCCACCAGCCATTGCTGTTAATAGGTCCTCATTGCTTTTAACCTGACGCAGACACATAAATGAATTAGCGATTTTAAGCTAGAGCACATTTTTGTTATTAACATCAAACCTTATCTATCTTATCAGCTTAGTCAATATGGCTATAGTTGAGTAGGTTAGCTACTTTTGTACTTTATCCAGCATTACCTTGGACAATGGTAGTATGGAAGACTTCGCTGCAGCCTTTCCAGTAGTTCCTGTAGCCGTAGACTCTGCCTTCACTCGCTCCCCATTCTGAACCTTACTCCCCACTGGCCGGCCCACCTTCTTCATACTTGGCTGTCTGCTGTCGATGCATTTACAGCTCAATCTGAACACACAGCAGCGGAGACCGATTCAGTTTTCCATGCAAGATACATTCTTTCCACCGGTCATTTCCAAAACTCTATAAAACCGAGACTAGACCAACAGCTGGTCAAGAAAGGAAATTCAGTAATGCTTCTGTTCTGTTGCATTCCTTTCCCTTCAGATATAAATTGACTAGGCCTACTTCTTCTAGATAGTAGCCATAGGATTGTTACACTTAAGTCCTCCATAATACTGCAAGTTTTCACTCTACTCATGTTTACATGAGATTAAATAAATTTATTAAACTGACGTGTTCCCTCTGGGATTTAGGATAATCTAACTGCTGGGTAGCCTTGTGATTTCTTTGGTGGGGAGGACAAATTTGTTTATCAAGAGACCCGTTATAGAAATGTCTCTTCGTAATCGCTCAGATTAAGGTGAATTGTGCGCAGAAACCCCTGTTGCTTGAGCAGTTTATGAAGCCCTTTCTATTATCAATTTCAATTCCAAGAAAGCTTTAACAATTGCAGTGTGTTAACTCAAACCACGCCATTAAATAAAGACCAGTGTAGCATATGATCACAAGTTAGACTATTGTAAACCCACAAGAATGTTGGCGGGGTGGACAATCAACTCTTAGCATACATTTTTGTAATAAACGTATGAGCCAACAGCTTTCTGGATGATTTTGTAAATGCAATACATGTCCCATTACCCGAATAACAGTGGTAAAACTGTCGCTGTCAACTAACCGTGTTGCAAACGTTAGCTAGCTACATTGATGTGTTAGATAGTTTCGTTGGCTAACGCGAATTGGTTATTATTAATTAATTGGTAGCTACATATCTTACGACCCCAATGGTCGCAAATTAGATATCTAAAAGCGAAAGAGCTAATTATTGGAATTAGTCAAGAAACAATTTGCTCACAAGCACTAATAGGCACACGTTATCTCTCGTTAACTTTAGCCAGCTAGCAGCCACCCAGAACTTCGTACTAGCCAGATGTCAGTTTAGATGTCATTTATAATAAATGTCAGCGCGGAAACAAGGCTAAAGTCGTGTTCGAAGATTAGCATTTGACAATAACAACATTGACTACGAATTCTAGGTGCTGATATTTTTAGGTCATAAAATGCTCATACCTTTGGTTCTTTATTTTATTAACTGTCGATGGAAATACAACGAGCCAGTCCCAAGTTGCTAACCAGCTAACATAGCAAGTTAGCTTAATCGGCTGGAACAGGCAGAAACAGCGACAGCGTAATATTGCACCAATCTACGCGACAAACTAGCATTGCCATTGGCTAGGAACCAGTGACCGGAGCGGATGCGAGTTTTAGACACTAACCTTTTCGAAACTCACGAAGAGTGATTGAACTTCAGTGTCATCAAAGTTCAAATTGTGTAGCCCACTTACTACTATACTCTGTAATATACCTCAAATGCACATTTAATATTTAATTACACGAAATATTGATCTACAATAAATAATTTAAGTACTAAACGATGTTCTAGAAATAAATATAGGTGTTGCAACCTGCAAACATGGAAGTCCATTTTATTTACAAAAACAAATCATAGAAATCTGGCTAACAAGCTTGTGGGGATCAAATTTACATTAATTACAAGCATTCATAGCTACATTTACAACAGCATTGTGTTAGCTCTCTTGTGCAACATCTCTGAAATCTATTTTAAATGTTGAGGGCGGTGCATTCATAAACATCGATCACAACCTGCAATAGACTGGGTAATAACATATCTGCTCCAGATGGCTGGGCCACTAAATTTAAACAATCAAGTCAAAGCTTTGCAAAGTGCAATTTCGAAACATGTTATCACCCCCCACCCACTGTGGCAACAAAGTCTGTGGTTGTAATTCTTATTACGGCAAAAATACTACAATGGAATGTGGTGGTAAAACTAATTAAATTCAAATTCACTTCAATTTAATTCAGTAAGGAAAACATCAGAAATAGAGGTTTGAAAACACAGTTGACAGATTAAACGGTAATTCTACCAATCTCTAACTCATGCCCCGTTGAATCATCGTGTAATTACGGCCTACTATAGGTTGTCTGTTTCACCAAAAATATAATTTGTCTTTCACATTTACAGCAACACTTGAAATACAACTTATAGTATGGAATATATTTCACTACCCAGCGATTGGCCAAACATATAACAGCATAAGCCTCTGAGAGTTAAACATTTTCAAGTAGAAAAGAAGAAAATACTTTTTAGGTCCACATTTTGTAAGTAAAATATTTCTTTCTTTTTTTTTGAATTATGTGTAAACATATGGTAGCTACAGTAAATGCAAATCATCCAACTGTACATTAGCAGGGATAACTACAAAACAACATTGGCTCATGGAACTTGAATAAAAGTGGGAGAACTCCACAGTATCATTTTATTTACCAAGAGACACAAACACTAATCTAATGATGCCATATTAGCAATTTCTACAAACAGTAGTTCCACCCACAAATCATAGTTTAGGAACAAAAATGCATGGACATCCTTTCAAGGACAAACGAGACCATAATGTAAATTAATAAAATACATTTCTTCAATGATTTCTGCTTTATCAACATCAGTTTTTGAAGTATAAAATGTAAAGCTATGGCAACTTCCAAATAAAATATCTGAACGCTTTTTCATACATTTAAATGGCTTTGGTCATGGTGATGGGGTAGCTTTCCATTTTACAATGTGCTGTTGGTGCTTCCCAGTGGCTACACAAAACAGTTCCTGTTATTCAGCCATGGCTGCGCAGCAGCAATTACTCAAGCAGGAGAATTTCTTGACTTTAAAACAGTCAGTGAACAATTCTGGGCTTAGTCAATGTTCCTGCTATACTTCACTGGTAAAGAGGAGGCTTTGACGTTTGCTGTCAGGGGTTGGAATGTTCTCAAGTAGAAGGAAATATAGAAGGACTTGCACCTAGAGACAAAAACATGTATCTAGTATTATATACATACATATACAACTTTTTTGCAGTGACACAAATGTCATCAGCTGAAAAAGCACAATACTATTTACCTGTGTTATGACCTCCAGAGACCAGTTGTCATTCATGGTGATGGGCTGCATGGCACTGACTGGGATTTTACTATCTTTCTCTGAAGGGCGGAGTAAAGTGGGACCAAACACTGTGGCCAAATTGTGAAAAGACATCTTGTTGACGCATTCATTTTCAGCAACCCTACAAAAACACAGACATTAATATCATGACGTTGGCTTTTGCAAAGTTTCAGACGGCTCAGATCAGAAGCTAATGGATGGCCCCATTATTTATATCACAAGACCATACTAAAACTATAAGGTAAGTACCTTTTCAGATGGTCCAGCAAGAACAGAAAGGTTACCAAGTTGGGTTCTGGGAGGGACAATAGTAGGTTGAGCATGCAGCTCTCTTTTGCCACACTGTCAGATAGGGCTACAGGAAGAAAGGACAATATATCCTCTTAGAATTATTATTAGGATTTTTACAAACTACTGCAGTGTCCATGGAACAATGGCATGTGTGCAAAGGTAGGTTATTGTTGTATTGGGATGCAAATAGATACGAACCAATGCCTCCAGCAAAGTTGGGGTACAGGTCATCTGTGAAAAGAGGCTCTGGCAGCTCACGGAAATATAACTTTAAAGTTCCAGCAATGGCATTTACATCCATGTCCCTCATCATTACAGACACGTCTCTATTGTCTGTCAATCAGAAAGGGAGAGAATGGTCAAATCAAAGTAAACAAGTGAATGGATCTATAATCTGTATGTTGTAATAATGTCAAGAGAAATGCTTTGCTAGACTTACTGGACTCAAAAGCAGCTTTCAGAGCCTGGATGTCGGTGGCCACCCCAGAAACCCGGTAGATGCCCACCTCCTCCATCCCTCTTCGCTCTATCTCCTCCACACACTGCCTTACGATGAGGGGCACTTTGGATCGCTCTCGTCTGATGGGGTCACATTAAAACACAAATAATGTTGTGTATTTATCCTGTTTAGTCTTATAAACACAACATCAATCACATCCGACAGTACCTGTCCTGTCTAGAGTTGATAATTGTAATGCAATTTAGAAACAACATGAGAACCTTTTCTTCTCCCTTGAGCTATCCTTTTATTCACTCATAGCAATAAAAAGTCCAACACATTAAAGCCCTTCCCTATAACTCAGCATCTGGATCTCCTCCAAGGAACATCAGTTAATGGAATGCAAACTTAACAAAGACTGGCTTTCTGTTTATTTGTATTATCTGTTCCATAGTCCTACTCAATTACTTATTTGTTCAACATTTAGGCTAATGATACGGACTTCCATTTTTCAATTGAATCCTTGACACTATAAGAGGCTGTTTTCTTAAGTCAGCCCTACTGGTCTATTTCACAGTTCAACTTTGGAGTAAAACAGAGGAAAAAAACAAAAATAAGACGTCTTTCACCGTTATTTTTTGTTTTAATTGAGTTTTGGATAAAGATAAGGGGTAAGCATTTGTTTCCCACTGTTGGTAAGTACACTGTGGCCACAGAGCAAAGACAAAATGGATGCTTAAAAATAAATTTTTCACTTACTTTGTCACTGCACTGATTTTCACTCCAAACACACCAGACTGTTTACGTGAGGGCATTCTCTTCAGACTGAATTCTCTACTGGTGAACTTCATGGACAGCTTTACCTCAATCTAAAACATGAAAAATAAAGAATGGCTGCCAGTTATTACCTTTTCTTTCTTACCCACAAAAAGAAGGAAACATGTTTAATGTCCTGCTAGTACATACCCCATTCATAGTGATAACTGTCCTTTGCCAGTCTTTATTTTGTAGTGTTTGGGGATCCAACTGGAATATATAAAGACATTATCTGGTCAAAGAACAATGCAATTGCAATTAAACACTTGACTTTTGTACTTTGACATAAATAACATTTACGGTATTTATTCATTATAAAAGGCGGATCCATTCATTGACAACATCAGTTTAAAGACTTATAATTGTCCAAGAGCTGAATTCAATGATTGAGAGAAACCAGTACTTTCCTGATCAACCCAATGGTTAAGCCTGAGGGTATATCAATGACACATTGCATGCCTTCATCCCAACATAAACCTCCATATGGCTCGGCAGTGTCAAGTAATACCACAGATCGTCATTACTCATCTCACTAATGCCAAGCTGGCAAAATGTACTTGCTTTAGTAAGACGCGTTGTGATAAAATGCTTGCCGTCTAGTAAGCATTGAATCCAGCTTGACAGATGTGCTCTCATCCATGAAAACCAGAAAAATACCAAATCTCATTCAGATTACGTTTTTTTCCCTGTGTATCTAGTTTCTTAGAAAACCAGTAGAATCTCATCTAATGAGAAACAATACACAGTGTGTTGCATACTTTCTATCTAGAAAATAGTAACATAAATAATAACAAATAGACATGGGAAAGGAAGGACTGGCCTCCAGACCATTTTTCTAGGGGGAAAAAGAATTTTCCTACAATCGTGTTCTACCTTCTGTTTGAGAAATGTGCTGCGGACCCGGCCCCACAGCCGAGCCCCTGTGGCTGACATTTTCCCCGAACCAGTGTTCCTGTCTTCTTCCAAACTGCAGCTGCTGTTGAACTCACTGCTGGTCTCATCAATGACCACCTTGTTAAAATTACTCTCACTCATTCTCCTCCACAATAAACTTTTAACTCTGTCTCAAACTTTAACTTCCAACCCATCCATCAAAAATAATAAAAAAAACTGTTGAAAAAGGTGTTGACCGATTGCAACTCTAAGATATTGACCTCGTCCTACAATAGCCTAACAAAGCCAAACTATCAAGTCCCTACAATTTGAAAGTAGTCATACAGATATCCTCACTGCGTTTCCAAGAACCAGTCCATGTAGTTGGGTTCAATCTTCGTAAAATGTAAATGTCCTGGATGTTTCTTAACCTAGTCATTTTCAAGTTCCTTCCTCTCCTAACAGAAACACATGAAGAAGAAAGCCAAACAGCCTGCCTCTTGTTTGTCCTGCCGCCCAGATGGATCTGTGGATTAACGTATGAGAATCCCCTCCTGCCCTGATTATGGTGCATCGTCCTACTGCGACTGTTTGGTGCAGCCTTCAATGGTTTGGGTACTGCAGGGTAGTCTGGTCTCTAATGCACAGGTAAGCTTCTGCAGATCCGGAGCCCAGGAGGTCAAACGTGTAAGGCATCTCACTTTAGTTTAAAACTGGCCCATGTCTTATAGCTTATTTATCTCTATAATCTCTATAACCACAGACGATAGTGTCCTTTCATATCCAACAAGAGATTTTCCATTGACATTATACCTTTCTCTATCTCTACACAGTAGTAGGGCAGATTCCCTCACATTAGATCTCACCCAGGCTAGAATATTAAGTGCAGGGTTAACATGCCCACTAAACTATGAGCGTTTCCTACTGTGATTATGAAAAGACGCTCAGGGTTTTCAGTTTGCAGCAACATTAGGGAAATGAAAGTAGGTAGCTGAATGCTTACGTAATTTGCTTGTGAAATAACGCTTGAAATGTTTTACAGAGTGATATGCCTCTACCTTTAAAAACACAAAGCTTTGTACTACCAACCTATCCAAGTGCGCTTCACTATATAAAAAAGAGACCTTCCCTTGTGCCTTACTTTTAAAAGAAACAGAAAATCAGTGCCACTGAGTCTCTTAGAAGCATTCATCCCTTCAATGAACCAACACCCCATCAGCTTCGGGGTTGAGGTGACCCAAAAGCAAATTAACAGGTCATTTCATTTTCATCACCAATGGGTCTTATTTGGCAGAATAATCAACAAAAGCTATTTGTGGTGGTGCAGATAAGTCCCGCTCACCACTGTGGAGCTATTGGATTTAGGTAGAGTACTCCACCTTGTCCAAAGATGTAAAAATCATAGAACTGGAACAGACTTTAATGCAGCAAAGTGTAGTCGCTGAATCTCAACATCCGGCACCTCATAAAAATAACATATTATGGTCGTTCTGTCCAGCCCAAAGAGTACCTGTATCTGTCCCTTGGCCATAATCCGGTCAGTGTTCTCTCCATCCTCTTTGCTCTGTTTGGTTTTGTTACAACATTTCTCATAGCACAGTAGCCTCAGGGTCTGAGAGCCTTCCAACTCAATCTCAAATTCCTGAATAAAAATAGAGCAAAGGTCAGAAAAGTGATAATCTAGAGAACTCAGCAAGGCCTGTCAGTCATCAGAGACCCTGGCACCCTCACCTCGTTCCAGCAGGGTTCTGTGGAGTCCCTGTACACCCGTGTCTTGGCTTTGTTCACAAAGTAGCCAAAGGAGTCCACCTCCAGAGTGCAATATAGATCTGCAGGACACAGAGGAAAGGTCAGATGATTAACAGAAACAGCAACCGCCAGCTATGCAAGTGTACCTGAATTTTATACTACTAATTTGTACTGAAGGGGAGCAGGGGTCTTAAAATACATGAACGTGGCTTGGCAGCAACACAGTGCTTCGAGCTAATCCCAGTCGTGTTGCCCAGCAGCTGCTTTGTCAGTCAACACAGCTCCTTCAATAAATTGGATGCCAGGTATGAAGACTAAGCAATAGAGCTCCCTTTATCCGTTGCTAACCAACCTTTACAATTTTTACCAGTATGGTGTTAAAAAAAGGAGCCAAACTGAGATACTTACTCAAACTCTGCTTGAGCCCTGATGCAGAGTGAACAATCACATTCAGGAATCCATATAGTCCAGAAGATTCATCATCTATTATAAAAAAATTTAAAAAAAAAGATTGAGAATGGGTTATGGGGTATCCTCTTCAAAAATACATGTGCACGTAAACATACACAAAGTCACAGACACACGATAAGCATTTTAAAGGGGTGAAATTCTATTTGAAAGGGTGCCTTTTAAGACGTACTAAGCACTTCTTCCATATCGGTGATAGATTGGGATATATTGGGATGACCAACCTTCCTTATTCATTGTCATTGGGATAGTATGAACCGTCTGAAGCTTCACACAAGAGTTAGTAAGCATTTGCAGCTCCAGAGATGTCAGAGAGAAGCTTTTGAAACCTATGGGAGGACATCAGGTTCAAAAAAATCACGATAACATCATAAAGCAGTACCAACATCATCCTGAAATAGAACACTCACACTTTTTCTGCTGCTCTCGGATGATCTCCCTCCACTCAGCACGCTCGTAATCAGAGGAAATCAGGAATGTGAAGCCCTAAAACACATACAATACAACACATAATGCCTGCCTTCTAGTTATGTTGAAAATAGAGTGGAACCACCCATTTAAGCCCGTAGGTGGCAGCACATACCTACATGTAGGCCACATACAGTACCACAGTCCAAGAAGGCTTTAAGCAGACTGCAGGTCTCTGACTCACCTTGCCGTTTCTGTTGGCAACTCTGAAGGCCATGCTGGGGGACGTGAGCAGCAGCAGAGATTCCTGCTCAGACAGCTTCTTTCTCAGTCTCTCAATCACCTTGGCTCCTTTGGTTGTTCTCTATTGATTAATGATAACAGATAAATGCTACTGTGGAAAGCTGCTGGACCCACACCCTCAAGTCACATGTAGATTTGTGTGATGTGTAAATAATTAGTTAATGCATGCCCCCTACTAAATTAACATGTGTTATTAATGTTCGGTCGTCCTCACCTTCTCTCGCTGGATCTCATCTTTTATGTGAGAGATTTTGATCTTCACTGCGTCTATCTCCTCTTCCTGGAACAGGGGAATTGGAGTGGACTCACAGTCCTCAATGGTCTGGAAGGTCAGGTCTGACAGAGGGATATACCACTTGCAGTCATACTGCTGCCCTTTCCTATCACACAAGATACAGATACATACCAGACAAACAGAGTAAGTCATAACATAGCGTACAATAAATAAAAGGTAGCCCCAGATATAAAGAGGTAATTTAGCAATGAATCAGTTGTCGCATCGGACGTGATTGGCCTCACCCTGCAGTCTGTTTTTTCAGCTTGGTGCAGAGCAGCAGGTCAGTGAAGAGGAAGACGTGGCGTAGCTTCCTGGAGCCCTCCAACAGCTCCACCATGAAACGGTCCCTCATCAGCTGACGGTTCTATTGGATGGCAGACAAAATTCAATCGGAATGATTGAGTAACGCATCCTGATTTTGCATAGGTGTTGCTACGAGGAAGCAACACAACCAAGTAAAAATACTATGAATGTCTAGCATAAAACATTAAATAATTCCCCATTTATTCATAACTAACAGTGAGTGTGGCAATGTTTTGAGATTTTGTAGTTGCTTCCACCATTGTGACCAATTTCCTCAATTGTTAGAAAATAAGGGCAAAGACTGCTATTAGTTTTGCTGGACATCTTAGATCAAAGTGCAATAACAATGCAGTGCCCTCCTCGCTTATTCTGTCACATAAATCCATGATAACAGATACCACGGTTACAGCAGGCTGATGATGCCCCGAAAAAACAAATACCATGGTTGATCCAATCACAGTCAGCCAATAGGAACACAAAATCAGTAGATTCTTAACATCCCCACTCACCCAATCCTCTCTTATGTTGAGATATATTGAGAAAGAGATTGAGAGACAGTTGTTTTAAACTGATGAAGTAATTCCTCTCACAGATATTTCATGGATGTCGCAATAAGGAACAATTTCATAGACATGGGTGATACAATGAGACACAGAATCAGTGATATGCAGTATGTTTGAGAAAAACAGTTCACCCTTTCTGTGTGACTGAAAATGAAACCGGTAAATTTGTATATGTTTTTGGAAATGTTTATTATGAATTTATCAATATATCTTAGTTTGAGAGTCTCTTTAAATCCTTGTCCCCAGTCAAAAGTATGGGGATGGATGTAGTGAGGCATCTGTTTTTCCTGTGGCTGGTGCAGAGCCTACACTGGCCTTTGAAACTGGAATGGAAAGCTGCTTTTATTGAAACTGCCCATGTGAGACTGGGCTGGACTCTTCCAATGTAGTCCTGTGAAAGTCCTCTTATTTATTTACTTACAATAAAATTACTGTCTAAATGGCCGCGTTTCCAGTAATACAAGAGGAAATTTTAATCAGAGCTTTCGTGTGTGTACCGGGTTAATGGGTGTCAGAAGGGGTAAGCGAGGGACCAAGAGGAAGTCTGCATGTGGAAGGGTGGGCAGATTGATGATAAGATGTGTTGCAGGTCACTTCTGGGAAACAGAGTTCAATCTCAGACAGAGGATGGGTGTGAACAGAAGAGGTGGGGGGGATTAGGCTTTCCTGGACTGAAACACAGGGAACCTTGGCCTGTGTATTTACTACTTTGTCATGAGCTTCCTTTACTCTTCACTTCCTTCACTGAAAAAGCAGACATGGGATGACTCAGCGAGTATCTGACTCATCCACCAGTTTCATTAACATTTCCAGACATGAAACGCTCCAGGCTACCATTGTAACTAGAAAGAAGGTAAACTTTTCAGAGACCATTCAGACTCTGAAGTACATGTGTGTGCTACTTTGTACAGAAGGGACTGCTGCCACTATGATTGCTGAAGTAAATTAAGCCAAGTAAAATCAAAAAGCATTAGAAATAGAGGACTAGCAAAGATAGTCACAGTGGCAGTGCAGTACCTAGATGTGTGTGCCACTGTGTCTGTTTGTCAAACCACTGGAGTTGTCCTTGGCAGCGTGAACACACTCCACTGTGGGAACAGGCTGTACCCTCTCCTGCTGTGTCCTCTTCAACTTCCTCTAACAAATGTATTCCACTGAAAGCTACAGTCTACTCTCTGAATTCAGTCTAATCAAACAACAGGGCCATTAATATGCACAAAGTGATCTATTTAGAAAAGGATAAATCCTCTGTCCAGGGACAAAAAGCCACGAGTAGAAATCGGAGGGAGAAAGTTGAGATGCGGCCTGCCATACGAACCTCTCCTTTCTTCACTGTCATTGACTGTCGGCGTGGGGTTATCTCCTCGTTGATACTAGACAAAAAGTTCTGGGAGATGCGCAAGGCGTCTTGCAACAATGGGTAGTCTGGGTGGCAGGAGGGTGTGTGCTTCAATAGGTCCTAGAAAACAAGAAGATTTTTTGTATAGCCTTTTAACATTTATTTTTGATTAACTTTAAAATATATACAGGAATGTATGATGATACATTGCAAGTGTCCTTGAGCTAATGAGAGCACTGAAAAACTTACATGCAGTACAAGGGTGCTGCGAGTTACTCTGTCAACTGGTTTATACAGTAGAGCTGTGGAAGAGAGAGAGAGTAGCAGTGTATGATACAACACAAATAGGCCTGTCTTACTTTAAAAAGCACACATTAATTTACATATGGCTGGGCTCTCTCACAATGTAAACTTTGCTAAAAAAGCTTCCCAACAGTCATTTATAGTGTAATTAAAGAAAACGCAGGCGTATTTACTTTCCAAGGAAATCTTTGAAGCCTGGTCTTTACACTCTTTTGTGCTCTTGATCTTGAGATTCTGGGGTGAGAGAGAGAGAGAGAGAGAGCGAGAGAGAGAGAGAGAGAGAGAGAGAGAGAGCAGAAAATCATTAAGTTCAATCCAAACTCTGGGCAGTGCTCAGTTGCCCAGTCAGCACCTCCCTAAGGCTGGTACTATATCAAACACAGGCCTTAACACTCCCACATCCTGCAGTGCGTGGTTCTATACATACCTCAGATATCTCAGCAAACTGGATGTTAGCCTGACAGCACTTGTCTGCAGTCTCCACAGCTGCCTTGTAGTTGTCAACAAAGGCCCTGTACACTCCAAGCTGACTAGCCTGGAGGGAAGAAAATGAGAAAATAACATATTTTAATGCTGCTGGATATATTAGCTCATATATAAAATTGGCTAGCCCCTGATCATGACACAGACGAAAGATAGATGACAGCCACAAGTAAAGTTTGCTAGATGTGTGATCATATGCTACTATGCGGATTAACTAACGTCATATGTGCCTGTTGTTTTTTTTATGCTGCCTACATCTCTTTCTATTTAAAGGTAATAACGCTTTTGTTCTCCTTTACTGCCTGTCATGTGGTAAAGCAAGGCTTTCATCTGTGCAGGAGCTGTCTCCAGGCAGTCTGCTCACATGTGTGGTTCAGCATCTACTCCGCGCTACCACCAGTCCTTGATTTGGTTTTCCCTCTTAAACTACCTCGCTCCACTAATATGGGCCATTAAAGGGTACTGCTTGGGTAGAACTATTATTAACTTTCTATGAAGGTGGCTTACTAGTCTAAAGGTGGCTTATTTGATGATATAAATTGATGGCTTGGATGGTTGATTTTATTTAATCAAAGAAGATGAAAACAAGCTAACTTCCACGACCACCAGAAGTAAATGCATTTTTGCTCTTTAAAAACAACCACAAACTTACCAGTTTCTGAAAGAGATCACCAACACACTGCTGATTGCTCCACTGCTGGACTCTGGGCAGCAGAGAATCATAGAAGTCTTTGTGGATCTCATGGAGCTCCGGCACCTTAAAGAATATAGTCTCTATCTGCTGGAGGGTCAGCATTGGCTGTGAGGTGGTGGCTGCTGCCCTTAGAGGTTTCATGGGCTGGGAATCAACAATGGATGAGGATAAGTGTGTGTGTGTGTGTGTGTGTCTGTGTGTGTTTGCACATGCAGTATATGAGAGCTTGTTTATTTAAAGTAACAGTCTTATTGGACACTTACGATCAAAAGAGCTTCCAAATGGTTGAGATAGCTCTCCTCACTTGCCATGATGCCCGACAAAACCCACTTTCGCATCTCCAGACCTTTTTCCTGATCTAGCTCCACCTGCATTCATGTGTGTATGTGGTAAGAGAGAGATACAGTACAACATAAATATAAACAGAGCACGCTTTCTCAAGTAGGCTCATGCTCATTGTCAGGATTCTGTTTGTGAACAGTTCTGATTTTCGCTAATCCCTCCTTAGTTTAGTGAGAAGTCCACCACTGTAAACTCCTAGCTACAGAGGGTTCTCTAGGGAACAGGGCTGAACAGATTTCATTAAACCCAGTAGGAGGTGGAAAGGCCATGAAGCCTGTGGTACAGGGTTAGAGTATCCTAAAGGAAACATTGTTTTGCTAGCCTGGGAGAAGTAGTTACTGGCTCAGAGGCTGGGCACCAATGTTATCAATACCAGAGGATTGAGCATTAGTGTCTGATGATATCTACAGATATTCAATTACCTTACATTTTTCATCAGTACACAAATGTGTAATCTAGTCTGTTATTAAATGTATTAAGAATGATTTTGAAATCTGATTTTGACTGCAAGCGGTGCAAGTTGTTACCTTAATGTATACAATGAATAGATTAGAGACATTCATTCACACAACAATAGGAGTACTGCTTTTGTACAAGCAGCAACTTCAAAGTATCTGTACCAAAACAATTCAAAACAAAAGACCGCACTAAATGGTCTTTGTCTCAGGTCAAATAGTAGACAACAGACAAGGGAGAGACCCATTTAATAGTAACATATTATGAACTATTAAATATGAATAGATCAGCGGTATGTGAGTGGTCCTCAGGGATTCCCTTTTTCATGATCATAGAACAGGGTTCACAAGGGATTTGCTATCAGGCACCTTAGAGGCGTGAGTGTGAGTTTCTGGGGTGAGTGAGAATGTGGTTGGTAATACGGAATATCACTTAATTAGATATATTTGAGGAGCCAGGCTAATAATGCAGCTGAAAGGGCATGTCCATTATTAAAACATTAAATTAGACACTAAAGTCACTAAGGGGAGGCTGGCGTGACAGAGGGCAGTGTGGGACGTTATAGCGGAAAGGGAGAAGACAGTAAAGGAAAAAGATGGAGGGCAAACCCTGTAGCCGTTGACCCAGTAACTTTACCGACAGGGTGGACTCCAGAGAGCCAGAGGATTGCGTGTCTCGGCTGCTGCGGCTCTTCGATCGGAGGCGCGGGGAGGAGCTAGGGGATCCTGTGAAAGCCAGGAGGTCTGGGTGGCGTTGGTGCTCCTCTGCCTGCTCCAGGTCATAGTTATAGCCGGGAGGGGTTCTGCTGTAGGGGCCATCTGGGGGGAAACAAGTCACAAAAAGGAAAACAGTCAGGTGAAAGATCTTACATGCCGGTAGACATACACAAACACTACTCTACACACAAGATTAAAGTATATCCAGCAATGTGGCAAGGAAAAACCACAAGCTAATAAGGTAGCGGAGACGATAAGGCTGACTGAATCACTTACTGTTAAAAATGGAATCCACAAAAACACCTTTTTGGACAACCTCCTGGTTTTTCATATCACTTTTTAACACGCAAGCTTACTTGGTTATTTTATAAAATGTCTTCCGTTCTGTTTTCTATAAATATCATATTGTTATTTGTTGTAAAAAACACTTCAACATGTTTTATCAAAGAGTATTATATCTATCTATTTAATAACTACTGTTATTATTATTACCAGTTATTAATATTATTATTATTAGTAGTAGAAGTAATAGTACTGTGTGTAGCATGTTTGCTGTATTTAAATTTTTGACCCTGAAACACAGTAGTGCAAGCAGCATCCAAGCCCACTTTGTCGCAGTGCCGTGTCTCTTTACTTGAAATCCTGTGACCTTCATAAGCCTTCCGCCTGTCCAAATCTACCACTGAGCCGGTGCCAACCACATAGGGATTGTCCTGCAGCAGTCGATTAGATTGAGAAGCTGCAGGCACAAAATATGTTCCCAAGTGAATAAGAACCCTGTGCACTCTCACACATTTTCATAGGCACCTTTCAAAACTATAGTCAACAAGGATAAGTAACAACAACCAGTCATTTAGGAATATGCCTAATGCTTTGTTAGTGGTTCCTTGCAGTTAAGTCTATGAAAGGTTGGCATGCCTAGGCCATAACTCCACCCACTGCACTCATAGATAATAGACATGGTTGTAATCAATACATTCAGGAAAATTACAGAAAACAAATTAGCTAGGCTATATTGTGTGGGCTTTCGTTGTGGTGTAAATTGTACAGCATTTTCATTCAGTTTTGTTCTCTGAACCCATTCGAAGTAATGAAGTATCAAAGCCCTAGGGAATCCACTGAGAAGTACCGTGTGACATTCTGTGTTTGCAAGACAAAACACAACACAAAAGGGGGATTTTCATATTGCTTGTGGTTAGGTTACATGGTTCCATTATCATTCATCTCGAGGTGGATCAACAAGGTCTCCCAGCCCTGTTCTTACAGTTACCCTGGCTAACCATCCGTCCCTTCAGTGACTATCATTATAGGCATGTGAGGCACAAGATACTGCAGTGATAGAAGTAGAGTTTTTTTGTCTTGCTTGGGGCCATGGTGTTGACATAGCAGAACACTGACATAGGTTACGAGAAAGACAATAACTACCATTTCACTGCTGCGTGGAAACAGGAGATAAAGGATTCTGGATGTAGGGTTGGAACAAGTCAAGGCTTGTGGAGAGGCCTGGCTGACCGTTGTGATAACCTGAGACTTAGACACTACAGCAAAGGGTCTGAACAAATACAGCATTGGAGATAGAAGACCAACGTGTTGACTCTAAAGGAACAGGCTACTGTAGACCATGGTGGTAACCTCTCAGTACAAAATAAGCATATTTGAAAGGTCAGTCTACGGTACATTATGTTACTATATGATTACTAAACATGTGGTCTTCTATGCCAATGTACCCACCTTTAATATGCAAACATGATGGAAAAACTACAGCATTTAAAGGAAATGCACTTCTTTTTTTATCAGAGTGGAAAAATCTGCAGAAAATTGCGTTTGATTCACCATCCGTGCCATACCCAGTGGATATCCCAGTATCTGTGGTCTCACTACAAAGATTGTTACTGAGGAAGTGTCCAGGCAGGTCTGTTTGGAACATTCAGCAATTCATCAACTACAGGACGGAAACAGGATTTGTTCACAAGGTCATACTTAAAAAATATAAAAGAACTCTTTGTTTCCTAATTTCAAACAACTCATACTCTGCCAAGATAATGTTATATCAATTTTTTTTTATTATAATGCTATTTATAATATTAAGCACATTAACAATTTTGAGATGGCTTTACAAAATAGTTTTTGGACAATTGAGCTTTAGCAACAGCTCTGTGGTGGCCCACAATGGTGTCCAAAACTATGGCTTCTAGGACTACACTGTTGTAGATTTTAGATAGAGTCCTGCTGAAAAGTTCTCTCCTGTTTCTTTCAGAAGAGGAAATATATGACAAAGGACAGACTGCCTACTCTCCAAAGCATAGCGACAGTAAGAGGAACATGTTTTTAGTTTCCATGATTCCAACTGAGTAGAAGGATCAATAATAAAATGGTTGGAAGATGATGGTTACCGAAACGCTTTCTCTCTCATCCAACTAAAGCTTAAATTGTTTCAATTATGCGATGGAGCTGCAATAAATACATTCTAATAGCATTACATAAGATCGCTTAAACCAACAGCTGTGACTATGAGCTGTATGGATGTCGCTCCCCCTGTGTTTGAAAGCACAAGAAGTGCAGCCTGAAAATAGTTACAAGGATTCTACAGCACATAAAACAACAGGTTTGCAACCCTTACAATCCCTGGCCATAGAATGACCTGCCACAAACCCCCTACCATGCTACAGTATGTAAACACCAAAACAGACCTGTATGATTAAGTATGAGGATTACAGTTTAGGAAGAGAGGAGCATGCAGTGTTACAATGATGACCAAGCATCAAAAACACAACCTTTAATCCTAATCTATAGCGGTCATCCCCCCCCCCCCACACACACACACGCACACACAGACATCACAAAACAGAGTGAGGGTTCGACAGATGTGCAGCTAAGACTCCAAATCAGATATTCACCATTTGAACACTATACAAGACCTTGGTTTGAGGCCTCATGAATTTCCTAGTTGATTAAAACACTGCCTCACGCTATAAGGATGGTAGGCAAATCTTTGCTTTAGGTTAAGATTGGAATGTTGGCTGTTCTTAATTAAAATTGACTGTATTAGCAAGTGACTGTGTAGTGTGAGAGATGAAGTCATTGAGTGTGGGTTGTGGAAGGAGGAAATGGCCCAGACATAGATCATCAGAAGGAGAGCCTGTGGAACCTGCTGGGCACACCCGGAGACACTAAATGCAACTATTCTTCTCTATTAATGAGAATTTACAAAACTAAACAAACCTAAACAAAGTCAAAAATAGCTTTGAAATGACACGTGTTAAAACGTTAAAAGAATAAACAGAATAGGGGATTTTGAACTCACATCGTTTCAACATTGATTGGCGGCTTAATGGTAGTCTATGTGTCGCCTCTGATTGTATGGGTATGGATTTATAAGAGAAGTTGCACCTTTACAAAAAGCAGCAAAAGATGGCAAAGTGTGATGCTGTTAAAAGGTTTGTCCCACTTTATAGCTGTGCTAAATGGATTCTCCTTTTGACTGTGTGGTCACTGGGGAGACCGTGGTCGTTGAGACAGCAAACAGGGGGCAGCCAAAAGAGGCGGTGGCCTTAAACAACAGGCAGTGTATCCTCATCGCTCTCTTCTCTTTCTATAAATTCAAATCTATAAGGAAAATAGTCCATTACTAAGAGCTTGTAGTCAAAAGGTGGAGTCCCACTTCAGTCACATATACAAATAATATTCCTCAATCACATTAGGCCACACATAAGATTGACAAAGTGAACAATCCCCGGTATAAACTCTAATTTGTCTGACAGCTACACTTGCAGTCAAGTTCAAAATGTGAAATCTGTGAGGGGGATCCAAATGAAGTAGCTGACTTGTGTTTTGTTAAACCACAAAAGCCTGAGCCAACCAAACATCATCACATGCAGACCCCGATGTGTCTTAAGGGCCCATTGAAGTGGGAGACACTCGAGACCAGAGGGCAGTAGGAGCAGTGAGGCCCACTGGAGCAAAGCTCAGATCTGTTCTGGGATATTCTAAATTTACTCACCCACCCAACCCAGCACACCTACTAATCAGAGAGTTTAAATAACTCAGGGTGGTCACCGTTCTGCTTGTAATGTGCTGCATCAAGGATATATCAAGGCTCAATAATTGCTTCAATCTGTAAAAAAAACCTAAAAAAACACATATGCCGACAGACACACACAAACACACATGAGCACACACACGTACATGGCTGATAAAAAGAACAAGCTAACAACGGCAACAGCTAGTCTTTCCTCACAGCACACATCAATTATTCAGACCTCAACACCTGTAACCCACCAACCAGTTTAAAAAATAAATGCCAGAACAGAGAATAAAGTAGACACACTAAGAACTTCAGACATTTAGTATGTTCTATTGTCCACCATACCTAACAACTCTGTCAATTATAAACAACATGGGTGTCCATCATAGTCGGATATTGCTACTACTGACTAAATTGGCTATAGTAGCCAGCTCTTTACATTATCAAAATGTAAAGACAGCTTTGTGAATTCCAAGCTACTTAAATGGTTATAGTATATTAATTGTCAGCACAATTGGTCAATGTTCTTGTGTGTGCTACAGTGTTTCACTGAATTAAGTTCTGAAAGAATAAACAAGGAAGTTGTAAATATATATTGAAAGTTTTGCATTGATACTGATTGTATTAATCTTATGAAACTCAGATCTCTTTGTTCAATAAAAGGCATGTCTAAGCAAATGCTTCTGGTTTAAGAGAAGGTACTAAAGGTGGGCTCATATAGCGCACTAATATTATTACACGTCATTAGCCCTGTTTACCCCACACCCTTAAAGCAGCCGAAACATTCCATAAACACTTGGCCTGCCAGCCAGCAGGACACAGAGCCCTTTGAGTAGGACCTAGGAGGGGAGTTGAGAGCAGAGGGGGGAAACAGAGCACGAGGGAGGCTTACAGAGTGGAAGGAGATCAGTAGAGAGGGCTGCCAGATCATAAACATGTCAAAGTGTTTTGCCATTAAAGGCAAAAACATATATGGACATGAAAAAAAGGCTGACGTAGCGTTATTTGCTGATATTCCTCAAATCCTTTTTGTCTTGAAAGCATAACACTGTTTTGGAGGTGGGGGAAAACTACATTTCAGGTGGCAGCTACCTTTGTGTGGCTCAACTCACGGTTCCCTGGCCAGCTCTTGTCCACTTTACACAATGCAGTCATACAGGATGGGAATGCTTGTGGGCTTCCAAGCTAACCCATAGGACCACATGTGCACTTGTACCACTTCCTCTTGTACATTTTAAACTTGGGGGAAAGGGAGGGGACAATTTATCCCACTTCCTTTACCACTGCACCTCCAATGTTGATATTCAGGCACAATGATCAGACTGTCTGGATGTCCTAAATAAATCAGGAGTCTGCAATTAACTAGGAGTGTGGGTCACCACCTGTCATACTTTTGCTGAGGCTGCATGTCCGCTGGACTGAGGCCAGACATGCAGACACTTTACATTAGTGTCAAAGCCGACATAGGCCCTTCATGAAATGTTAGCAAAGTTACAGGAGGATACGTTTTGCTTCACACTGATAAATATTAAAATAGAATAATTTATAAGCTATATTTAGATTATCTAATTAAAAGTTAAGTTAGTTTATTTTTTAAGCCTTTATTTTGGACATAGGGGTTGTCAGCCTTTTTTTCTCAAAGGCCACCTCAGGCAGGTCACCAAAGTCTTTATGGAAACAAAGTGCTTATGTTTGGATAGTCTGTACAAATGACAGTATAAATATTGGCAGGGGCAAGAAAAAGAACATGAGCTTCTGAAAAGGGAAGAAAAAGGAGAGTGTCAGTTTCAATGCCTTTTACACCACTTCTGTCTCATTTTAATATATTAACCATGAGGCAGTCTGCGGCAGAGACAGTCTCTCCCATAACCATATAAGGGGCTGGCTACAGGCATGTCAACGTTGTGACGATAATTAATTATGGCAAAACAGAGCCATCAGAGAGCTGGCCTCCTTAAAAGCCCACAGCTAATCAGCAGCTCTATTCACAGCCAGCCTTGACAAATGGCCCAGATCTCCAAAAAACAAGACAGCACTGGTTCTTTTATTCCTATTCATGAACAAACGCTCCCCTTGAAATGTGTCAATTTTTACAACCAGTTGTCCACCACTACAAGGAGGGAGGCAGCAGGATGGTAAGTTTTGTTTATGTCAGCCAGTAGAGCATCAATTGCAAAGTGTGCCCCTCAATCCCAATGAAAATAATTGAGGTCTAAACCTTAAAGGACATGGGGATACACGTGGACTAATACAAATTAAATAGTTGGGTGTCAGGTATTGAATTCAGGTATTGCAGTTCCAATACTTAGGACTCTGAAGAAATGGATTAGGACATTCTGCTATGCCTATATATGCCAAAATGCTTATGTAACTATAGAACACTGGACCTTAATACCATTGCCCTTATGCTAGCTTTAAGAGGAGGATTTAAGGAATCCGGTAAAAAAACAGAATGCAGCAATAATATTTATGATTTATAGAACAAAAGGTTCCCCACTGCTACCTATAACTCAGTGGCAACAACAGAGAATAGTGGATTATCATGCATGTTTCAAAGCCACAGCCTACCCGTGCACTGATCCAGAAATGTGTGCAGCAATATTATTATGACATCAGAAAATAAATCCTGATTTCCGTTAATCCACAAAGCACGGTACACACGAGGCAGCAGGGTTGTTACCTCTACAACATCTCAACCCATTTGGCAACCACTTCAACAGCGTCCTATCTACAGCAACAAAGAGTATCCAAGATTATATTCAATCTCCAAGACCACTAGGCCTTAACGCTAAAACAGGCCTAATCTCTCTTTAATACCTACCTATAGATTCCATGGTACTGAAAATTTATCAATTTAACAGTAATGTATTTATAAAAAAGGTTCGGTAAAGGGGTTTTAAGCTAATAGCATTGTGAAACAAACCCAGCCACATGTTGGATTTGCTTGTTCTACTCTTCATACTGATTATTTCAAGGATTTGTTCATCGCATGTTTGGTGTTCAAGTCTTGTGCTTTGCTCTTAATCCCCTTATGCAACAGTCTATCCTGAATCACTGCTTAATCTGCTCCACAGTCAGTTGATAAAAGTTTTTGGGAAACAAAAAAACATGAGCCTTTCCTATATGTATACACACACATACACAAACACACACACACACACACACACACACACACACACACATTAATTTTGTGTTTGTTGGGTGAAAACACACACTCAAATACTGTAATGATTGTCGTTAAACACTATATATGTTTAGTGGTTTTGTTTTAAAACGCTTAGGCATATTACATGCAAACCCTTATAAATTAATTCTGGCAAAAAAGCCACAACTCAAACCTCTCTGTCCTTGGCAATATGACCCTTCTTATCCCAGTTACATTGTTACAGTGTCAATAGTATGCCGCATGAGCGATTCTCCTATTGTGTCCACGTAACAACAGGAAACATTGATGCTTGAATTTTTTGATGGAAAGCCATGTGACACAGTCTGGGTCCTTCATCCTCTTTTTAGAGAGAGTTGTCAGGCTTTTTCGTCCCCACCCCCAACAAAGAGCCTCCCTAAATTTATCACGCAACACAAAACCCTTTAAGTTAATTACCCCATGCCCAGGACAACAATGCTGATGTGTGCTGACACAAAAACACTCTGGCTGAACAGGGCCGAATGCCTGGACAGCCTGGAGGCACCCACTGTCTCAATAAGGGCATCTTTACAAGAGAACACTCAGTTGGAAAGAGCAGAAGGGGTAAATGGAAGGGGCAGGCAGGCTTATAAAAAGGGGAAGGAAACCCAGACAGTGACTTTTTGAAAAACTATACACTGGGTAACTTTGAGGTTTCACTGCATTCAGAGTGCTAAATAATCCTACAGGAAACATTTGAACAGATTTGTACCAGATCAAGTAAATCTTCATTTCAGAGAGTGTTGCAGCAGGTGCACTTTACCACATCACTGCTCTAGTCTGGATCAAGGTCAAAACGGCATGGGCAGGCTCAGGCATTTACATGAGAGGATGATTATAGAGGGAGTTTTTAAGTGCTTGTGCTTTCATATCTCCACTTGTTAACCATTTGATGTCTTCAATCCTAAACATGAAAAGTGCACAAAATACAACTAATAATAAACAAGAGATACAAAGACTGCCTTGTAGACTTACCCAGGTCACTTTGGAGACTGTTGTCATGTGAGGTCCTACTGGATGTGGTGGAGTCCCCATCGCCGGGCCAAATCGGACCTGTTTTGCGTACTCCAATGATGGAGGCTTCCGACACCACCACCTGCTGCTTCAAATGCTGCTGAGTGACAGGTGTAGGGGGGCTGCTGCTTTCAAATGACTGTTGGGAGTGCTGCGAGGGTGAGCGACTGGTCTCCCTGTACATTCGATATGTGGTGGGACTGGGGGACACATGACTAGACGGGCCCGAGGAGTAGTCCTCCTCACTGGACGTCAGGTTCTCATTGGAGCTGCAGTCAGGCGTGTAGCCACCCCCGACGTCGTCGAAACTGCCCGGTGAATAAGAGCGGCGTGGCCAGGTGAGGTGAGAGTCCTCATCCACGCTGTGGTCCCTAATGTGGATGACTCTCGCGTCTCCTCCACACATTATTCCACCTACATACACACTGGTGTACGGCTGGCAGTCTCCCTGCTGGTGCTCAGGCCTCCCCCTGTTGGAGTAGAGGACACCGTCTTTAAGGACATTTGGGTTCGCCTCTGCCTCATCGTACAAGCCGTTGTAGCTGCAGCTGCCCTCAGTGGACCGGCCTCTGAGAACAGCCTTGGCAATCTCCCCTGTGAAAGCGGACAGGTTCCCAGGCACTGAATGGAGGGACCTCTTACGCTCCATCTGCATGGCCTGGCAACCCAGAGTGCTGATCCTGTCAGACACTTCTTTGTCATTCACTTTCACCAGCCCTCGCTCATGGTGGTACTCCATGTTCACATAAAAAGGTCTGTCCCCGCCTCCCATTACTGACAGTCCTTTGCTATCTCCTGCTGTATGAGAGTTGGCTCTCTTGATACGTTCAAAGTTGGATCTCAAAGCGGCAACTGAGCCTGTGGCCATGGGACATTCTGGTAATTCTGTGTCTGTGGTACATGGTAAAGCGCGATTTGGGGACACCCTACCCCTCTGTTCGGCTGGAGAAACACTGCCCACTTCTCTCTCGGGATGCTGTTTAAAACGCTCCGTGTCAGTTGCCACTCCTTGTTGCTCCTCCACGGAAGACTCCTGTAGGTGGGACCTCTGGTTTTCTGTGGCACTGGACTGCTCTCCTGAAATAATTGGAGAAGTTTTCTTAAAGCCCCATCTCTGGCCATCATAAGCCTTCCTCTCCTTAGCCAAGAGAGTCTGAAGGTAAATCATTCGAAAGCGCTCCTTGTTCACCTCCTTCTCCAAGTGCCTTATTGATGACTTGCACTTCTCTAGCTCTTGTTCAATGTCCTCTAATGATTTCAAATCCATGTAGGGGGGTTCCGATTCTGGGAACTGTGCTTTCCAAGCCTCCACAAACCCCACTGGTTCAACCATTGTTTTGATATTAAAACAAATATTGACAATATAGGCGATACTATTTCAACATGATTATTATTATCACGATACAGACTTTATCCCCGGTATGAAAAATAATTAGTTCAGCAGTAGAGGGAAGTACAGTTACAACTACAATATTTGTTGCAAACAAGTTCGTTCCCGTGTTTTATGCCACAGACATCTGGATCCTTCAGAAATTGCTTAAATGTCGCATGCTTAAAAGTTTAGTCCAGTTAGTTTAGTCCAGAGAATATAAAGCATTTCCACCATTCTTTTGATGAATGAGTCCACACACTGTAGCGTTTTGAAAAAAGATTGTTCGCATGCTCCCTGTGTCTTGCACAGCTACTTGCAGTCTGACTCTGATACAGTTTAGAGCCTACATTTTACTGCGTGGTGCAGAAAGGGGAGGGGTTAACGGAATGATCATAGTACCCACTGCACTCACACTGCTGTATTATTAAAAAGAAAATACCAAGTGTGTTATTTTTTTTTTATTCTAAGCTATTAACATTTCAAATGGAAACCTGGAATGGAACCTTCAAATGGAAATTAAATTAAATTATCTATGCAGACTGTGATCACCTTTAGAGTCTGACCCATCATGTATTAACTAATTTATGAGTAGATATCTGTAGATAACCTGTGCTGTTCTACTTTATAATCAAACAAACTGAGATTAAAACATATTATCATTATGCTAAGAGTCAATATGTGTTATGCTTTGCTTCTGATATTAAGTTATTGTCCAATGGCATTGCATTTGTCTCCACCTAATGGAAATAAAAAGAAGAGATGTATGCGTATTACCCTGCGCAATTTTACTGGTCATGGCGCTATATTGAGCAATGGTCCGTTTTGACTTCCTGTTAGCAACCCGCTGGAGACGAAGACGCTTACCTGGTTGTCAAACAAAACGTTTTGCGAGTGAGCTATTTTACTATTATTTTAATCGAAATTGTTATCTGATTATTCTGTAAACCTTCTGGGATACATGATTATTGCTGCTCTACTAGATTCCGTCTACTTAGTATAATGTTGTAGCCACCTAATGCTGTTTTTAGATACCTTCCAACATAATCAGCATCCTAATTTGAAGTTAACTGGCATGCAGCTACTCGTTTAGCTAACTAATGCTAGCTACTGTGTTGGTTTCAGATACATAATATATTACCTAACGCTAGCAAGCTAACGCCAACAACACAGTACATACAATCAACTACCAACTAAGGCAGCAAGCACATTTTGAGGTTCTCAAAATGAGTGAACAACTTAAATTTATTGTTGAGCACCTTAACAAAGAGCCTTTTAAGAAAAACTTTAACCTCATTACGTTTGACTCGCTGGAGCCAATGCAACTGCTGCAGATTCTCAACGATGTTCTGGCTGAAATAGATCCCAAGGTATGACAATTATGTTGCTCAAAATTCTCTCAAAATGTAGCAACATTCTCTATCTCAAAATTATAGTCTTGATGTTTAAAAGTGACTACGAAAACCAAATGTGGACAAACCTGTTATTGATGCATTAATGTTATGTTTGAATTGTATTTGAAGTAAGCTTGGGGTTTCACAGTGCATTTGTATTTGTTTTCAGCAAGCAATTGATATCCGTGAAGAAATGCCTGAGCAGACAGCAAAGAGAATGTTTACCTTGCTAGGGATGTTAAAATATAAACCTCCTGGGAATATTTCAGATGCGTAAGTATTTTTGATGCCAATGTATATTTTTATTAGAGCGTGTCCTTTATCCAAATGTGTTTGGGTTTATTTCTTGCCTTTACATTACATACATTTATGTAACAACGTGTTTTTTTTCACTACAGGAGTAGTTTCCGACAGGGCTTGGTAATCGGCAATAAGCCTGTGATTCACCCTATTCTGCATTGGTTATTGCAGAGGGTCACAGACTTGAAAAAAAGGGCTTATCTAGCCCGCTTCCTTGTTAAGCTGGAGGTGCCTGCAGAGTTTCTACAGGACGATGTCATTACTGACACTTATCATCAGGTTAGTTAGTTATGAAATACATTTGCCCATCAGCCATCATATGGGTGGTATGGTAACTTTAGAGAGTCAAGAGGCTCTTTTTTCTAAAGCTGCTAGTTTCATGCTGGAAATCTACCCTAACCCACCCAACAAAATAAACAATGTTATTTACCGTACTAAGTCAATTAATGTATCTAATGTAATGTATGGTTTTTACCCTGAATTTGTAGTATGAAGAACTAGTGGAATGTTTCAAGACATATCACAAGGAGTGCGAGCAGCTGAAGAATTCTGGCTTTTCCACATCAGAAATTAGACGGGTAAGGATGCTGAATGTTTTGTATGCTGACTGTCTACCTGTGACTTTCCATTTTATGTGGTATATGTGGTGTTAAAACAGTGTTAAAACTGTGACCTACACCTCGTATTTTTAAAAAGCAATTCACCTGGCTCACCTTACAACATCTTCTCCCCACTTCAGGACATTGGTGCCATGGAAGAGGAAAAGGATCAACTGATCAAACGTGTTGACAGGCTGAAGAAGAGGGTAATTCATGGCAGTCTTTAGACTCAATCAGGATTGAGAAAACAAGGCCCCCAGAGTTGCCCCGGATATGCAAGCAGCTTCCTTCCGTGAATTAAGAATAGCTAGGCATCTGAAAGGCCAATGGCTTGCCCTGCTAAACAACTTGAGTAGTGGGCTGTTGAAATGGGGGAAACTTGAGTTATAGCCCAGTGTATTCTTTTTGTTCTTGACCTTGTGAAGTGAGTAAGTTGTCACGGCTTCCCCAATTGCTGTCAAGTGACCTTTTTTGTCCACTAGGTGGAGTCAGTGTCCAACCACCAACGAATGCTAGAACTTGCCCGTCAACTACGTGTGGAGAAGGAGAGAGAAGACTCACTTGCTCAACAAAAGCAAGAGCAGAAGAACCAAGTAAAGTGTCTTTGTGATATGTAAACATTTCATAGTTTAACATTTTTTATCAAAAGCAATATGAAGTGTCACACTACAACACACTACACATCCAATTATTGTGAATGTTGATGTATATAATCTCTACAGTAGTATAACCGACACGACATATCACACGTTATTCGATTAACTAAATTAAGGGGTTATCATTTGCATCTACTCAGCTGTTTCAGGCAGAGCAGAGACTGCAGAGATCCCAGCTGCAGCTGAAGGATTTGCGACAGGCAGCAGCAGATGCCAAACCAGAGAGTAAGTGGGCATGTCTCATCACCACTAGTCGCATGTTCACAGCTGGGTGAAAGGTCAAGGACATGGCTGATCAGACTGACTCTTCATTAATAGATTTACATCTGTTAAGGCTTATTGTAATAACCCTGATCTTTGATGTACTCTGTCTGCGTTTTTGTACCGAAAAAATCATCTGTTTGGTGTCTCATCTGGCATCAGTTGTTGTTTTTTTCTTCCAATCTGGGAGGAGCTTTACACACTGACAATTTCCAAAATGACCTGAAGTTTGCAAAGCTGACAGAGAGATATGTAATTGCAGGAGCAAAGTAAAAAAATAAAACATGGCCTGATTACGGTTTATTATGTCTCACAGACCATCATGCTGTTTTACCCTGAACAAAGGAGTAACAGAAGCTTTCTCGCTTTTAGGCTTGATGAAAAGATTGGAGGAGGAGATCAAGATCAACTCTTATATGGTGTCAGACAAACTCCCCAAAGAGCTGGAGAGTAAGCGGCGCATGGTGCAGTATCTGCAGAAGGTGGTATCTGAGCCTGCCATGGGCCATGGCGAGCTTCAGGAACTGGAGAACAAGGTCATTTCTTGTTTTACAGCACAGTAAAGATTCATTCAGATTATTGACATAAAGGTGTCAATGCTATTACTTTATGAAAGGTTTTTCAGATAAACATTTTAGTAAGAGCCAAACTAAACATCAGAACACAACTCTCCCAGATTCAAGAAATCAACATAGAGATAAATCAACTGATTGAGAAAAGAATGATGAGAAATGACCCAATGGATGACAAGCTGTCCCTCTTCAGGCAACAGGTGATGAATTGGATAAATTATATTATAAAAAACATATCCTGTTTGTTGGTCTAAAACATCTTGAATGATTCCCTTCCTTACTTCTACTGCATCAGGACTATGGGTCTTTAAAACTGTATGAATGGTTTTGATATTTTGTTAAGCAGTAAATTTATGCATAACAACGGTATGTAATCCTGGAGCGTTGTTATTTTGTGTCTTTATATGTTTTAAAGGGCTTTATACTTGTAAAGCTGAATGCGTTGACTGTTCCATAATAAGCTGCATGATTTTTTGAGATCTATCAGTTGTTTAAACTATTCTGGCATAACCTATTGTGACCCCTACAGGCCTCCATCATTCTGCGTAAGAAAGAAGCAAAGGCGGAAGAACTACAGGAGGTTAGGGAGGAGCTGTCGGCAGTTGATCGTGAGCTCACCCAGAAGAACAGCTTGGCACGAAACATGGATGGGGAAGAAATCATCCGAGGAGATGAGGTGCTACAGATGCTTCCTACACAGCTTTAAAGTATCACAAACCAAACTGACATCTTCTTGATGGTCCTTGTCAGTAACTAATTACTATTAAGCTGGAGCCTACCATTATCCTTTCTTAAAATAGTATTTTTGTTATGATTATATTATTATTTATGTGAAACAGAATAATATGATTTCTGTCTGACTCAAACCTAAATGTTGGCCAGAACAGAAATGCTTAACATTTCCATCTCAAGGGGAATTCTATGAGATTGTGCTTGTGTTACATTAGCACATAAACTTTGATTTGACATGAGTGAACCAAAGTGGATTTGTAGTTCACAGAAAACCCAGAGAATCTATTTCTGTTCTTGTGTAAACACAGAGGGACTCACTGGCTAATGCAACTTATCCATTTTCCCCTCACTCTCTCAAATTCCCATGAAGTTATAAATAGCGCACAAAAGAGACAACCCGGAACCAGGACAGTACCGTTCTAAGTGTTTGCTTTTGTCGTACAGTTTGTATAATCAATGTTCTAATTCAATTTAGTGAAACTACGTGGGGCGTAAATCCTTCAGCTCCATTTAATTTACTTGAGGAGGTTTTTCCTCACAAAACGTAGACTGACATGTCCTGCGTTGCGTAGTTCTTCAATTCAATCTTTTCGGAGCTATTGGTACAGACCCTCTCAAATATGAGTGCTTTTCTGGAACCGATTGCCAAAAGTCATCAAATCTTCATGTCAACACACACTAAACCTATGTTTGGCTTAATAGGATCAAGGACAGTCAAGTTACTCCTCATTTCTCGGACTCGACTGCTCCCTTGTGAGTGGGGCAACCTTCGGCCTTAAATAGGCCTGTATTAGCAAGTCCTGCTGACAGACAGGACCTGTGCTGTACCCAAATGCCTTGTCCGTGCATTTTATAGGAAAGCTTTCAGCTCTCAGGGAGACCAATTCGCAGAAAGCTGGATAGGGTGGTGAGGTATAGAAGTCCAAGCTTGTCTGAAATAGCTGCATAACACTCTCTCTGCTCACTCCTTTGGGCTATGGGGGGTCAAGTCACCTCAAGATGACGAGAGACAGAAAGAGAGAGAGAGAGAGAGAGAGAGAGGGTGTGTGTGTGTGTGTGTCGCATTTGATCTGTAAAAGAAGCCTGTCAAGATGAGAGGAACTGCTGAAACGGTCTGATGAGAAACAAGAGGCGAGTTGATAGTCTGCAAATTCATGTACAGTGTAATGGAGAGGCCATGGTCTGGTCACACCACTTATCAGTCTCTCCTGTAGTGTTTGAGGGTCGCTGGTCACGGTGGATACCATCCCCTTATCAGAGGTATTTTCCATCCTGCCGGTTACGTCTCGTCACGTGTCGCGACTGCCGGCTCCTCTGTGGGAGATGACAACGCTAGCTCATCCCCATGTCGGCTGGCTATACACCCCCAACTCTGAACCAGACTGTTGACCACACCGAGCCTTTTTGCATGATCAACTAGATAGAATCAGCTTGATAGAATCCCTTTTGAACTGTGTGGTGCAATTCAACTGAAAACATGAAGTTTATGATGAAAAAGCTACTGGCTTGCCATGCAGCATAATTCCGCCATGCAACAGTAATTCCCCATCAACTGTGTCTGCCCTTGTTGTCTTAAATATACACACCATAATACTCAAACGCCTGTGCATACTTCTTCTTTGGCTGTTCTACCGAGCTGTTCAACATTCGTAGCCGCCATGGACCCTGGGGGAGTTTAGTTGTGCTACTACAGAAGTGATGCCAAATGAAGATGTCGGCTCTCTGTTGGCTGTGTGCCCGAGAAGCTCGGGTTTCAGATCATTGACAACTCCCTGAGGCTCATTGACCCTGGGTGCAGTGCCTCTCCTCCACTCCCTCGCCTGGCTCAACCATTCTTTTTTTCCTTTTCACGTGCCTTTGTTTGTTTCACCAGACCACTGCCAAACTGTCTCTTGTTTTCTCGGGATAACCTTACCCTAGCTATGCTTTGCGGAGTTTCTTTTGTTTTTTTTAACACTGGTATCTTATTATACGCATCCTATAATAATGTCTTCCTGCTGTCTCTCAGTTCAAGCGTTTGGTTGGGAAATTGCGCAGCAAGAATACTGTGTATAAGAAGAAGCGTCAGGAGATCGCCGAGTTGAAAGCCGAGTATGGAGTTCTGCAGCGGACAGAGGAGGTCCTCAAACAAAGGCATGAAGTGGGCCAACAGCAACTGGTAACTCCATCACGTACCTATCCCTGCGATACCGTTCCTACCCACTCCCCACACCCCTCCAAACTCTTGCAGAATGCATGCCCTTTTGCTGTTTCATTCTATCCTCATCCATGCAAATAACTCCTACTGTGAAGTGGTAAGACTTTCCTGGAAATTACTATCCACCTCTGTGCCCTTCTACCTTCTGTGTTGCCGATAGCCTGACTGACGCAGGCGGGGCTAAGCTTCCTTCTGGTACTATTTATGATAGCTGCATCTGCTCGTCTTTCTGCGTTTCAAAGTGGTTCAGGGAAAGTTCTACCTCCAGTGAGCTGGTGGTATCTCTCCTGGTTCCAGCCTTTGTTTATCTATTGAATAATGGCATTACATTTGCCCCTATTGTGAATTTATTTGACAGGGCAGAAGGAGTCATGTGGTAAATAAACAAACAAGAAAGAAAGAAAGAAAGAAAGAAAGAAAGAAAGAAAGAAAGAAAGAAAGAAGGAAAGAAAGGGAAACGAGCACGAGCAGCTGGATGCAAGAGAAAGAGAGTGCCCCAAATATGTGTAGAAATGACAAGTGGAGAGTGTAGCCACTCACTGCGCAACGCTATCCCAGAGGACACCTGTGTGCAGAGACTGTAGCTACAGGAATGCAACACCTTTCAACAAATAAAACATGATACTGTATATTGAAAATATGACACAACAGAAGTTAGCAGCAGATATGTTGGACCTGTTCACTTTGAAACATCAGAGACAGCAGAGGACGATATGGGATGTAAACTAATTTAGTTTTGTATGTCGCTCACTGATTATATGTAATAAACCGTACATTGCCCTCTGATTTTTGTAAGATCACACACATAAATGTACTGTCTCACCCAGAACAAACTTTGCTACACAGAGAGCAAAGTGGGCTCTATTCACAGGTGTCAAGCAAAGCCATGCTTGTCTGTGTGGACATAACCCTTCACCGAGTTCTCAACAGTGCAACATGGAGCCAGGGGTCAGATTAGAACCTAGCTACATTCTATACATCAAGTTACTTCTTTCAACCTTCATTATTGTCTAAATTGGTTGAATCTAACCCGTCAATAGCCTCTTACGCTCCCTTTTGTGTTTACAGCAAGCTATGGAGGCCCAGAAGGGGATCTCTGGGTACAGTGACACTCAGGAGGAACTGGAGAGAGTGTCAGCCATCAAGAGTGAACTGGACGAGATGAAGGGCCGCACATTGGACGACATGTCAGAGATGGTGAGTGGGACATTTGACTCTGACCCCATTGCCAGTATTTGAAGTTACTTGAACTTACATAGACTTTGTAAATGTTCTGTTTCAAGCTAGTGCATTTAATAAAATCAACCTTTTAGATCAATAACTAAATCGAAGCAGTTAAGTGTGACTACATCCGGGTCCAAGATATTCAAGCGACTCTGACAGCTAGCAAATTTCAGTGAGTGACTCTAGGTGTTTTTCTTTTACAGGTTAAGAAACTCAACTCTGTTGTAGTAGAGAAGAAGTCTGCACTGGCTCCTATCATCAAAGAATTGAGGCCTTTGAGACAGCAGTGTCAGGTAACCATTACAGAATGTAAAAGCTTTGCCCAGAACAATACTAATAACTAACTAATAACTTTAGAGTTTAGATCATTATATAAAAAGCCTGCTTGAAATTAAATACAGTTAACCACTTGAAACAACACATTTCACATTTTACAAAGGATGGGGAAACCCACTACTCCTACGAGCTAGTCAGCATTAACTTGTGGATATCACGATCATCAACCATAACTACACATCAGCAAAATGTATTGTGGGGAAAACCCCTTCACATCTCTCTATTAATACGAGATTATATTTTCCAACATGTGCTCCTAGAGATATTTGGCGATCTTTCTGGCTTTCATCTGCTAATAATGAACAACTGTGTCATGCAAACATAAATAGACTTGGCACTGGCAAGGATGAACTCAAACATAATAAATAGTTTATACCAGTGCCATGATATAGTATTGTTATTTGCTGCTACATGTACTATAAAATATATAACTTTTTTTATTCTAGTGATAATGTTCTGATGTTCTGAATCACAATGCACCCTTGTGCGTTGACCATATTTTTCATTTACTTGTTTGCACAATTCAGGAGCTAACTCAGGAGTATGAGGAAAAGAAGGCCCAATATGACAGCTGTGCTGCGGGTCTGGAAAGCAACCGATCACAACTGGAACAGGTGACTGTCTTAGCATGACAACATTGTATTACAATAAAGTAGCACTTTGACTCTCGTCTTTAGTCTTTTGTGTTTCTGTATCCTATGTTAAGTGCCCTAGCCTTTTGTGTTTTGTATATTAGTGCCACTTGTTCTTCACAAACCAAACACAGGTATGCTGTCAGATATACTGTAAGATATGATCTGATGTGTGTTTTAATCACCTCCCTTGTAGGATGTGAGGGCATTAAGAGAGGAGACTGCCCAGGAGGAAAACAAATACCACTTTATCAACTGTATGAAAGAGGTGAGGCACTCAAGTACTGGAGCACACCGCTCGTACCGTCAACACGTGTGCTTTTACTGGAAGCCTATGCCCATTCTTTGTTGTGTTTTTTTGTTTGGCTCCCAACAGATTATTGAGATGCAAATTCAGCGGGCAGCAGACGAGATGAAGGCCTATGTGTCCTCCGACTCTCAAGAGAGGAGAAAGACCATTAGGTATGCTCGCCGAATGGACTTTTGAAAGCTGCTTAGAAATGTAACTGACATGTTCACCTCCATGTTCTTCTATTAAAACACAATTATTTTACTTGATATGCTGCTGTTGGCCCACAGCCCTCCTCTAGTAATGAAAAAATATCAATTATAGTTACTCCCAAGTTGATTGATTACTGGTCCATTAAAGTACTCTTTTTTTTAACGTTAAAAATGCGTGAGATAAAGTTGTCTTTTTCTTTCATAGGGAGCAGTACATGAAAAACATTGCAGAGCAAGAGTCTTTGGGCAAGGTGCGTGGTGAAGTAGAGAAGGACTATCGGCAGATAGCTATGAATATGCCGACGGCTACTTTGCTAAAGCGTTATTATAATTTGTTTTACGTTCTGTGCTGCAGAAACTGCGTGAGAAGCAGAAGGCGGTGAGAGAGAGCCATGGTCCTAACATGAAGCAGGTCAAGATGTGGCGCGACTTAGAGCAGCTGATGGAGTGCAAGCGTCAGTGCTTTATACGGGCCCAGAGCCAGGCCTCCATTGGTCAGGTCATACAGGAGGGTGGTGAGGATAGGCTGGTACTGTGAGGATCCCATTTAGGTAACTCTAGGGTACCTACATTTACTACTTGTTATCCATTACAATTGTTTTCATCGTTAACCAAGTCAGTTCAACCAGTTGTAATGTGGGGTTCTGAGGTGCCGTTAAAGCGAGCGGCACGTTTTTTTTTCAAAGCAATGACATATTTTTGTCAAAGCATTTAGCTGCCTCTATTGCCTATTAACTGTGCATATATTTTTACCCATTTCATAATCAGTTTGTCAGTTGAACATTGTTGATGTAGTGGTTTATGTTTAAGTGATGAAATACATTTCCAATATCAACTTGGTAAATAAAATAAAAAGTGAAGCCCAAAGCTTTTATCAAAATTACCTCAATATTTTGCATTGACATAGACACACAACCAAGTAAATTATACTGTCAAAGACGTTCTACTCTGTCATTCTGATGTAGGATTTTTTTTATAAATGTCCATGTGCTGTGAAAAGCACTTTTCCAGTGCTGATTTTGTAACAGGCATCTGACAAATCCAAAACTGAGAAGACTTATGTCCCCGAAGGTATCTGTGGCTTTGTCTGTTGACTTACAACAATTCTACAGCTTCCAATATGACACATCTTTAAGAATATATCTCCAATCTGTGTGTCAAAAGATAAGTGTACAAAGTGTTGCACTTAGAATGGAAGTGCACTCGGCTATTTTGGGAAACAACAGCCATGACCTTGGGCAGAAGAGCTTGCCAATTTTGGAAATCTTTAAGACCTCTGTTACGTTGAACAGGATAGTGCTACTCTAATAACATTAAGCGTGCACATGGGATCCCTAACAGCAATCCAAATTTTGTATTTTAATAGAAAACATAAAAAACTAAGTGAAATTCTTGATTAATATATATTTACGTGTTCAGTGAAATATTGTATTTTCAATAAATTAGATGTCTATTAACATGCAACAGATTTGTCAGAATGTATTTTTTCGCAAGTTCTAATCTTCGTCTTTTAAGTGTAAGAAGTTGATTTGACCTCATACAAACACAATGTATTTTGTTCATATTCACAAAGCTTTGTTACTCTAAAGTAAAATGAATTGTCCTTTGCAAACTTTCACTTCCTCACAAGAATGAGGAGGGAGAAAGGGGTACATCACTCATCACTCCGCCTATAGTTTCAGAATTGCTCTCCCAAGTTCTGTATTTAAGTGACTCACAACTTAATTCCTGTTTATGTAGACTGTGTGTCTTTCCTGCATCTGTACCAGGCTGATAAATGTTTTATTTAAGAAGGGAACCGATATCTTAGTGGCTGTAGGATTAGGACTGCAGTACACCAACAGCTGTGCTGCCGGGGACCGCATTCATGTGAGTGTCAACAGATGATACATCTTGTCAAAGTGCTGACATCCCTGCTAATAAACACACAGTGGGTATGCCAACCTACTGCCCTTGCTGATGCCTTATTAAGCACCATATTTACCAGTATTCATTTCTTATGGGCAGCTACTTACAGAAATGTGTGCAAGCATAGGCAAAATGTTGATTTTAAAGGTGGTGGTGGGGCAGCTAGTTTCTCTATATGTGAAGTTAAACTGCCTTCTGAAAAAGTGTCCTCCTGTCCTGTCCCCGTCCCCCCAATCCCTGTTCCCCCCATAAATTACGTCCCTGTGCTATGTGCAAGGGTAGGAAAAATAGATCATTTTACTCTTTTTTTAGCAGACCTATATTGATATTTGTTTTCTTCACAAAGGGAAATAAGGCTATTATTGTTATTTGATATTGCTTATTTTCCAAGTCAGCTGGTGAATTTAGTGTGCTAATTAACTTTTCAGATAAGGCTCATCATGGTCTTCAGATGTGGATATTTCGGCCAATTAGATTATTGCACATTTGAAACCTGCAGGGGCGGCAGTAGTGAGGCACTTTTGATAAAAGCAGAACATCAGCACCCATATTATATTGAGCTGGGAGCTGCAGCACTGACGAATAGGCACACCAGCGCACTGCGAGGGCAACACTAGGATTGGCCTGGGTGAATGCAGGAGATTGCTGGACACCATTTAGTGAAAGAAAAGAGGACAAAAAAGTGACCGTCGTCGTGCCAAAAAATAGGTAGAAAGCTTAATTGTTCACCTGGATACAGTGTATGAAAGGAGAGCAGTACATTCCAATACATGCATCTTCTACAGTTTCCAGCTATGGTTTTCAACCTTACGTTATCTATCTGAATGTTAGTTGCATCTCTGCTGGCAAACTCTTTTTTCTTCTTCTTGAAAGGTTGAATTTGAAAGAGGTACATACGAAGTAGGTTAATCAAATTGAGGGCGCAAGTACTCGATCATCCACCATGGACAACGCTCACACAAAGAGTGTGGAAGAAGTTTACAGTCATTTCAACGTCAATGAGAGCACAGGACTTGGTTTGGACCAGGTGAAACGACAGAGAGAGAAATATGGACCAAACGGTATGTTGACCTGAAGAATCTCATCTTTTATGAAGATGAACTTATATCTGATGCAGTGTGTCACTGACCGTTGGTAAACAAACGGTAAATTGTTTTTAACGTCCTTTAACCGGCCGGTCTGTTGATTTTCATCTGTTGACGTCATCAAATACGTGGGCTTCAATTGTTTTATCTTAAAAGTATTTGACTGGACTTGTTGTTCTATAGGCCTACTTGTTATGCAAATAGATTATATTTTTTTGGTACCATTCAAAGCGAAATAAAATACATTATTAATCCCCCCACTGGACACTGAATTTACTTATCTTTTCTGCTTTTGGATGTCTGTTGGCTTAACCCTTTCCAGAGTTACCAGCTGAGGAAGGTAATTCAATTATTTATATTTTGATGATTGTTTTATTGTGCTGAAAAATGAATTTTATAAATACATTATACAATTATTATCAATGGGTATTATTACTATAATCATTTTTATTTTCACAGGGAAGACTTTATGGGAACTTGTTATTGAACAGTTTGAAGATTTACTTGTGCGAATTCTTTTGCTGGCAGCCTGTATATCTTTTGTGAGTACATTATTTAAATTTAGTGTTCTAGCTGTGTTCCAAAGTACGTTAATACAAACACCAGGACGTTTATATAACATTTGATGTAACAGAATGTTAGTGGTTCCACATGTAATTGCATGTCCCCTTGTGCCTACCGTTGTTGCACGTGCCATATTTGGACATGGTCTTCTTTGCATGTGTAGACCCCCACTGTATCCCTCCAGTCTGCTGAAGACACTGTTTCCCCAGTCTGCTGAAACCAGGAGAGTGGTAGCTTGTCCGATTATTTTTATTTATTTATTTATTTATTTGTTCTCCTAATTGAATTTTATGGTATGCAAGATGCAAATGTACTACCACTCTCATGGTTTCTGCAGACAATGTACAATGGCCATGTCTAAATATGGGACGTACAACAATGGTAGGCCCAAGGGGACATGCAATTACAAGTGGAACCACTAACATTCCATTACATTTCCATATCTTCATAACATCACAGTCATTACAAGATTACTACTTTTGTAAAGGTATCATCACAACACAAATCCTCAACATATACCCTTCCGTATTGTTTACGTGGTGATGAGATTATAACAAAGTGTGGGGCTTAAAAACAAATGTAAAAAGTTATGTACAGCACAGTGGCATCAGAAGTGTGGAAAGTATGCTATGTGTCTGCTAAGGTTACAATCACAGATCAGAAGCCTTAACAGCTGAGTAACCTATAGCGACCTATCACCCATCTGAGGAATGGTGACAACAGCATTTGCTTGTATTGAATTGCTATCACCTTGTGCCGAGCAAGACATTTGCGTTGTGTTGCAGTGTTGCTGCGTAATGACTTCCTCTATCTTGCTCGGGCATGTCAGCTGTCATTCCCATTTCTCAAGGGGTTAAGAGAGTTGAAACTAGGTATTTGTTTGTAAATAATGCTGCAAACAAACTGTATTAGATTATGAGTTTCTATGAGGACTCTGACAAGTTTTTAATTGGTAATTCATTCATTATCAAATTGGGATGAATTGAGCTCCATTTAAGATGTTCATGAGTTTGTTCTGTACATTTTGGAACCGAGGCAAGTTGTAGGTTTTCCAGAGGTAGATGTGTCTTTTGTCTGAAGAGGGCTGGTATAAAGTGCGCAGTGACTACGTCTGGTGATATGGAAGTGTTGGTGGCTGCTGTTTGACAGGGGGTGGGTCCAGCACTTCACACCAACTATGGGCTTCGGTTGTAGGGCATTAGCCAGAATACAACCACTCCCACATCTATGCGGTCTAGTAGTGTTTATATGAATGCATTGCCAGTATTCCCCAGACAGGATTGTCGTGTCCAAATAATGAATCATGTGTTTGTGCTTACCTGCAGGTACTTGCCTGGTTTGAAGAGGGAGAGGAGACAATAACAGCGTTTGTGGAGCCTTTTGTGATTTTGCTCATTCTTATAGCCAATGCCATTGTTGGTGTGTGGCAGGTGAGACACTTGTACACCTAAGATTGTTTCTAAACATCTGCTGCCTGTAACACATTTGTGGAATGGAGTTATTGTTGCTTGTATCAACATTTGTGAAATGTTTCTTTCATTCTATTGACATTAGGTGAAGTACCCTTGTCAAATTCTCTCCAAAAGGAGTTGACACAATCTATAGTTAATTCAGTCAAATCAAGGCCCTAGTAAATACTATATTTAACCACAATGGCCTTAATTACAATTACGAAAATATATTTATCTACTACGCACATTTTAATACAATGAAGTGGCTACTTTTTTAATAAAATTATATTTACAATTATGGACAAATTTTCACCATATTGTTTTTGTGAATTATAATTTTTGGTGAATATGCTGCTTGTAAAAGCACTGTGCATTTCAGATTCTGCTTAGCCTCTCATCCAGCCTTTTTGATACACTTTGAGCTGTGATTGTGCCAATGAGTGGGTGAAGCGCTATCAAAACACTTAGCACTAGGGTCTACTTGGTACACCTACGTATGACTTAAAAAAAACTGTCAATCTCAGTATGTGCACTGTCCTAAAGTGACCTCAAAAGAACACAAATTACTCTCACCAGGAGCGCAATGCTGAAGATGCCATTGAGGCCCTTAAAGAATATGAACCCGAGATGGGTAAAGTCTACCGCCAGGACAGGAAGACTGTCCAAAGGATCAAGGCCAAAGAGATTGTTCCTGGGGACATAGTTGAAGTTGCTGGTAAGAATACCAATCCATTACCTTCCATTAATGTTTCCATAAAAAATGTGCTGAAATTTAGTTAGGTGAGTATAAACAAAATTGTAAATCTAAGTTCAGCGACAGGCAAATGCTATTTTGAACATGGCATATGACCTCAGGCATTGTTGGGCTGTTAGATTCAGCAGAGGTTCTGTCGCCATTTCACTCTCCCAGTCCCACAGCAGAGGTGACTCACCTTACATGAGTGGCAGTGTATTTTAGGATGTTCCTATTAACCCATTGTCACATAGGACAGGCCACTAGTGGTGCCGAGGGCCCCGCTCATCACATTTCACACTTCCTTCTGAGTCCACCCCTCGCTGTAGATGATGAGGATCATGTGAAGGTCACCAAAATCACGACTCAGTACATACAAACACACCCCATAGGCTTAGACCTGGACGCCAATTACCCAAGTGCTCTCTGTGAAAAAAAAGTCTGGATACGTTTACCCTGTAATGAACAGTGAAGCTGACAGATACTGGGCGGCTGATTGTTTTAATAGGGTAATGCTCCATGCGCTGCGTGTGGAAGAAGGGGTGGATAGACGGCTGTCGAATGAAGAGCGGCAGAACGCTGGAATCCTTGAAGCCTCACTGTTATACTCAGTTTGACCCTAAGCCCTAAAGGTGGTACAATAATGTTCTGTGGTGTGGCGGGCTTTATTTTAAGCCGAGCCTGTCTAGATTATGGAATACTTTATTTATAGTAGGTATTGACAGTAGGGAAGATGACAGGTGTCTGGTACCCCATTCCCTCCTCTCAGGGGAACATTGTTGCAGTTTATGACGTGGGGCTGATCCCGCAGGACTCTCAAAGTCACCTTGATATGGGAAGAGGCAATATACAGTTCATTTGGTCTGTTCAGTGTTATTGAACAATTAGGGTTGCCACAGTATGTTTAAACATGCTCATGATTTATTCTGATACAGGGGTATCCTTTCTGTAGTTTAATAAAGCTGCCAATCCTCGATCATATTGGTTCATTCAAGCCTCCTTTATAGAAAATATTTGCCGAATGATCTAGAGTGACCCTGCTGCTATGCAGGAGCAGAGAATGATGACGTAGATGCCTGCCATCCTGCTCAGTGCTCAGACCGAGTACACAGGCAGTCCCTCTGCCTCGCTCAGCCGTGAGAAAAATACCAAAAGGAGCCAATCTCTGGTCCCGTCTGTCAGGGTAACGCTGTGTTAGCTCGCTCCACACTTTTATAAGCCCTCAGGAGTCAGGACCCTGACACGGCCTGAAGATGTGGCTTTACTGATGGGATTACTATCTCGGAGATTAGCCTATATGTTTCCACCATCCCAATCTTTTATTGCGTTTCTCAGACTTGCTTTAGTGTCCGTTTGCTGTGCTATCAGTGTACTTTCTTATCTGTGTAACGTACTTTCCCTTGGCTGTCTAGCCTTTTGATGAAATAGAAGGGTGCTACTGAGTGGTTTAGTTCAGCTATCTATGACTATCGCTTTTCGCACCACTATTTTACCGAACCCCCCTGGGAAATTAGTGTAGTGTCCCTGAATAGCTGGTATTGTTAAAAGAACGTTGACAACTACATTATCCCGTCCAACACTAGAAACACTTTGATGCAGACTGTTTTGTATATAGTCATCAGGTAGTGCTAATTCTTTCAGTCCAACTTTGTCATATCAACTTTTTTATGTTACAGTGACTATGAGTGAATATAGTGTATGGTGGTCCCAGTTGGGTGTGGAGTCTGATGGAGGCCCAAGAGGGGTGGTGGGGCTTGGCATATCAGCTGGTCCCATTGTTTGGAGAGGGAGAGGACCTTGTAGGGAAGTGCTTGTGGATGGTGATCCTTCCCCTCCTGGTCCAACATATGTAGACCCTGCCCATCAGCACCCACCACAGAATGGGATTCCAGACACCCAGGATGGCATGTGGCATTTTGTGTGGCCTGGCATGCTTCTGCTGTCACTGGGGGGTCTGATGGCGTGTGTCAGGTCCAGCCTGGTGGCAGACCTATATGGCTTGTCAAAGAGACAGCTTGCGCACTGCATGAAGTAATAAGTAGTAAATTGATGTGCAATGCAGTTGATGAAACAGTACATTTAGCGTAACGCTAAGTTTCTGCTCAAAAGGAACACATCATTTAAAAGGTATGCAATAACATTCATGCAATAAAGCTGTCATGTGTTTATGCAGTGTACTGTAACAATGTGTGTAGCTAATGTGCGTATTATTTATGATGAATGTGGAAGAATGAGTTGTGTCACTGACGAGAAATGTCCCAAAGGCATGGGGAGAAAGTGGCAAACATTTAGCTAACATTTTGAAGGGCTCTGTGGCCATGTGACAGTTCCCCCTCTAACCTTGACCTTAGCCCCTCGTTAAATCACACACTCTCATTGAGAATGGCAGGAATGCATCACAACCGGTGGGATAAATTACCCTGTCCTTCGGTTAACTAAAGGACATTTTTGTGACATTAGGGGGTGTTTCTAGTTTGGGTGCAGAGTGCAGACATACGATCTGTGGACTATTACCATAATGTAACCTCAGTAAACTAGTATGTACTATCACATTTACAATAGGCCTATATAGATGGAGTTTTGTTTTAAAGTCAAAACAGGTCCATTTTTTTTTTAGAGAATTTATATTTCCGCCTACAATGTACAGGCACATAGTGTTTATATGTAAGCCTAATTTGTGTTAAAGTCTATGACAAATAAATGTCTCTGTCTGCCATGATTAAGCCTCATACTACAGATGTTCTCCCAAGAATTTCATGTGAAACAGGAGAAAGACAATACGCCAAAGTTCATATATTTTATCAACCAAGGTAATGCTATGGCCATCTGTAGTGACAGTTATTTGTGTTATGTGTCTGCTTCTAATCGTCATTTCCTGTTCTCGCATACTCTGCTAAGCTCCTCTTTTTTTTTTACTGTAGGGACACGTTTGAAGTATTCTCCATTTAGCAGACACCGCGCTATGGCCCTGGCTAAAGAAAAATATTTACCCAAAAAAGCAAGTAAATTGTTGCCAAAATAATAAACAATTAGTACACTAATTATGAATTCATTTATGTCACTTTGGTACTGGCAGGTTACAATAATTTTACACAATAATAGATGCCAATTCACTATCGTTATGTTCAGCCCTCAACTTTTAAACATTAAAGATATGGCCATTGGCAAGCTAAGGATATTTAACATGTGGGTCATTACGCTAAATGACAGATTCGGGCAAGATATCAGATGCATAACGTCAATGCATATCTTAAATTGGATTAAATTAATAAACCGAGACAACAAAAGATACATAGCTGCTTAACTTGGCTACCTGTTGACTCGAAATGGCCCTCTCAGCCTTTTGTTTCAGCTGCCATCAGCACATGCCTGACCACAGAAAACTGCCATCCCAGTTGTCAGTCTAGTGCAGCAGAAGCTTATGCCAGCTACAGCTGTCTGTCTTTTTGCTCACCTGACCTTGCTTACCTTTCTGTTTGACAACGGGGGACCCATGGAGGTAATGTCTGGCGCCATGTCTCACTCTTATGTCTGGGCCGCTTGCTGCAAAGCCTGTGTCTATCCCGGAGGAGGTGTGGAGACTCTCACTTGTTGGCAAGCATGAGGTGAAAAGGTGGTGGCGCTTGTAGAGACTGTTGGATTGCTACCAAGTAGGATGTTGACATAAAGGGACAGATGATATACACACAGTGCAGGCCTGCAGTCTACCAGCACCAGGAGCAGGATAGTGTGTCAGACCAGCGTTGGACAGCACTTACCCCAGCATTTCTTTCCTCGATGACATCAACAAGTGCCATTGTTAACATCATATTCACTATGTCTTTGCATGTAATCCCCCTCTTGTTCAGAAGTGGCTGTTTCTTTAAAACGTAATAATGACTTATCACAGGATGTGTTGCTTAACTCAAAAGGATGTGGCCATTCAGCCCCGTATTGAAGGGGAAACATTTCAGGTCTCATGTTATTATCATTTACGTTGAATGTTTCCAAAGATGATGATGACATTACAGAGTTATAGATTAGTTCATTTTTAGAGGTACTGAGATTTTTATGAAATATAATGAGAATCATAACATTTTGGTTATACCTGACCAGAGTTAATTATGTTCACACCTTCTTAAAAGTTATGGAATGAGGGTTTCTTTGTGCCATTTTTAGACTGTTGAAAAACGTGATTAAGCTTGACAAAAGTTGTTCTGAGAAAAGCTGTCATTGTGACACTAATACCATTGACCACTGCCCCCTGGGACCTCTCTGGCATGTCAGCACTAAGGCTGTGCCTTCACTTGGTGTTAAATCATAGAAGTCCTCGAAATTGCAAGAACAATTGCAGTGTCTTTCTCAAGGCTGTAAAGGCACAGCACTAAAAAGTGGGCTAAGAGACATTCCTATCAGAAAGAAAAGAGTTTGTTCCTATTTGTCCTCTACTAACTGACAGTGGATGGTATTATCACAGACCTCTTCCCGTATGGTGAGGATGACTGAGAAACAGCTGCTGTCATTTGTCCGCCTCTAAACCTGATCATCACATTGGGGAACATATCAAAATAGTTTCCCCATGTTTGGCGGTGTGCATTGTTGGTCCCATGCTATTTTCCTCCCCTCACTCCCTCAAGGGCATTCGGGGCTCAAATAGATTTGTTTTCTTCGGTCCAGAAAAGGGAATCGTGACAATGGAACAGCAGAGCTTACCTAGTCTTTTTCTTTTATTGCTGTTCCCTTTAACAACACAGGCTACTTTTTACATCAAAGGTCAAATCATACTGTAATGATAAAATGGGTTGAAATACTGATAACGTATTTATTAAACTGTTACATTATTAAATGGAGCATTTGATCCAAGCTACCTTTTGTTCTCATTCTGAAGGTGGCATAACCTTGAACTCTGGTCGCTATAGTGGTAGGACTATATCTAGAGCTGTGAGGGACTGTGCTGTACCTTGAACTGGTTCCCCAGTTTCCAGCCTTTATGTACTAATAGGAAGCTGAATTGGGTCAATGCAATTCAGACGTGGCCCAAATTGGTCTTTTCCTCTGAGACAGGCCTTTTATGGCTCACAAGTCCTCTATCTCCTCATCCTCTCTTCCGTAAGGCACTGCCCTGTAGCACAGCAACCGAACCGGGCCAAACATTAGAATCCAGATTAAGATATTGTTACAATCATCTCATGTTGTTAAGTAAACCTGCGGTGACTGAGAATCCAGCCAAAGTTTGTTTTTAACTTATGCCAGATCTATATAAATAGACACACATGTGTCTGATTCAGAGTTTAGTTTTCTTTCCCTTTTTAGCAGACGTGTAGAGCTGAAACAAAATAAAGCCATGAGAAAAATAATCAATGGATCTGAGGTCATGGTCTGTCTGTGTTCTGGTGATTTATGTGTGCGTTTATATTCTTGCATGTTTATGTTGTTTGTATTTCTACACATCTTCCTACTTGCTAATCTGTAATTTAGCTGTGTCGGTTATTTACCAGTTGGAGACAAGGTTCCAGCTGATATCCGCCTCTCCTCCATCATATCAACAACTCTGAGGGTAGACCAGTCCATCCTGACAGGTAAAACATTAATATTATCTGGCTAGACCAACTGTCCATAGTTGACCATTAATTTGGGGGCTCTTTCTATTTGCCTCACATAATAACTTAATGGTTGCATGTCATGAGTTTATATCGACAATTTTCACAATAAAATCTCCAATCTCAAAGAAATTTAAATTAGGATCACTGTGACTTGGTTCCTGACTTCTGTCTTCACTTCACAGGCGAGTCCGTTTCTGTGATCAAGCACACCGACCCTGTACCTGACCCACGTGCCGTCAACCAAGACAAGAAAAACATGCTCTTCTCTGTAAGAACTCACTGTCAGCTCTTTCGAACATGTCACACCCGTTTCACAGCAATATTCCCTGTTTAATGGAAGTGGGTGCTGGGGTTTCTACTACTTTTGTTAGGGTACCAACATTGCAGCTGGCAAAGCTATTGGCGTTGTGGTGGCTACAGGTGTGAACACGGAGATCGGTAAGATCCGAGATGAGATGGCCGCCACAGAGCAGGAGAAGACTCCCCTGCAGCAGAAACTGGACGAGTTCGGCGAGCAGCTCTCCAAGGTGATCTCGCTGATCTGCATCGCCGTGTGGATCATCAACATCGGCCACTTCAATGACCCCGTGCACGGCGGCTCCTGGATCCGAGGGGCCGTCTACTACTTCAAGATTGCCGTGGCGCTGGCCGTGGCCGCCATCCCCGAGGGCTTGCCTGCCGTCATCACCACCTGCCTGGCGCTGGGCACCCGGCGCATGGCCAAGAAGAACGCCATCGTACGCTCCCTGCCCTCTGTGGAAACCCTGGGCTGTACCTCCGTCATCTGCTCCGACAAGACGGGCACGCTCACCACCAACCAGATGTCCGTGTGCAGAGTGAGTCTGTACACACACACACACACACACACACACACACTCTACAGAAAGGTGTGTCTCCCTCTAAATTTAAATGTGTTTGCTTTGCGTTTGAATAGTGAGGCCAATAATCAAATCAACAGTCCTTTGAATAATCAAATTACTTTTATTCCATCGCCGCAATATAAACAGTCCTTAGTTCCTTCCTCCTGACTCAGTGATATCCTAACGTGATTATGTACCTTAGACTCATTTATGATAGAGAATAATGTGCTATTTAAATGAATAATAACAATTGATTAGCTCACAGACGTGAGCAAATGTTGCCTTCATTTGTTTGCCTTGACTTGTATTGCAGTTCTAGTAACCAGACAAGTACCTTGTCTGTTTTCTGCTACACCCTTTCACGCATTCAAAATAATAATAATTATTGTAAGTTTTGCTTTAATTTATCCAGTTCTTGGTGTTTTCCATAAAGCAGTTTAAAATGCGGTTCCGCAAATGGTCTTTTTAGAACGCTATTCCTTTTATCATGTGACTGTCTTCAAAGCAGGGCCTATAAGCTGGACGTTGACTTGATTGATTACCATTAGTCTTCCTTCCCGTTTTCTCTGCCTTGGAGGTCCCTGCAGTTGATTTGCTGCTGCGGTGCACTTATTGTGGTGCTTGTCGTGTGCCTTCCACCAAGACCAAGATGCCCTGTGAGCCAATCCGCCTCCTCCTCAGGGCTTCACTGTTGGGTTTACTATGGCTCCCTAAAGGCAGCCACTATTTACTTAATAGAGGCAAACCAAGCCAGCTAGCGCCTACTAAAGAGAGTGACCCACTGGTTCACAAACGTGCTGGCGCAGCTTTATCAGGAACATTGCTTTAGTGTCTGCTGCCATCTAGTGTCCGTAAGGAACACTTTTTGTTTACACATTGGTTATAATAATTTTAGCTTTTTGTGTCTTTGCTCTGATGTTAAGATGTTTGTTCTTGACAAAGAGGATGCGGAAGGCTGCTCCCTGAACGAGTTCACCATCACTGGCTCCACATACGCCCCAGAGGGAGAAGTGTGAGTACATGACATGCACATGCACAGATATATTATGATACATTTTTAATCAAAATATGATGTAAATTACATATAAATTATACGACAAGCACAGAAAGCCTCTTCTTACACAAACACACACACACACACACACACAAAAACACACACACACACACACAAAAAAACACACAATTACCAATTTATCATTTCTGTTTGCTCTGTGGCACTACCCAGCTTCCTTGATGGAAGGCTAGTGAAATCATCAAAGTATGATGCTCTGGTGGAGATAGCCACTATCTGTGCCCTGTGCAACGACTCTTCTCTGGACTTTAACGAGGTATGAACCCTCTGCCTTCCCCGTTCCTTCTTCATGTGTGTAAATGTGGATGGAGTAATATCTGACGAGTTTGCTTCATCAGTCCAAAGGTGTGTATGAGAAGGTTGGGGAAGCAACAGAGACAGCCCTCACCTGTCTCGTGGAGAAGATGAATGCCTTTGACACTGACGTGAATAATCTGTCCAAAATCGAGAGAGCCAACGCGTGTAACTCTGTAAGTCTATTTATTTCCATCAGCGTCTGTTTAAGATCTGCATCAACACAGACACTTTTCAGCTAATTCGGGCGTGTTTCCTGACTCATGTCTCTATCTGTATGTTTCAGGTGATCAAGCAGCTGATGAAGAAGGAGTTTACCCTAGAGTTCTCCCGAGACAGGAAGTCGATGTCAGTTTATTGCACCCCCAACAAGTCCCGCTCCTCCATAGGCAAAATGTTTGTCAAGGTACAGCCGAAGTTTTACAGTTGTAAAACCTGCGTTTGCTTTTGTGCAGTATCCATTGTGTGTTTTGGGGTTGTTTTTTTCAGAGCATGTTTGATTTCCTTAAAGGGAGCCCCTGAGGGAGTCATCGACAGGTGCACCTATGTCAGAGTGGGCACCAACAAAGTTCCCTTGAATCCAGGCATCAAGGACAAAATACTGTCTGTGATCCGTGAGTACGGCACAGGGAGGGACACTCTGCGCTGCCTGGCCCTGGCCACACGGGACACTCCGCCTAAGATAGAGGACATGCTTCTCACTGAAACGGCTCGCTTTGCTGACTACGAGGTGAGCTTTAGGCTGCTAGTTTCGGACTGGCATAGAGAGGGATGACTTATTATCTCCTTCAGAGAATGCAACCCAAGTCACAACGAGCGTATTGAAGTTTGTCTTGTTGTTTTCCTCTGGCCAGTCTGACCTGACCTTCGTGGGCTGCGTGGGCATGCTTGACCCCCCCAGAACGGAGGTGGCCGCCTCTATCAAGCTGTGTCGTCTGGCCGGCATCCGTGTCATCATGATCACCGGGGACAACAAGGGCACAGCTGTGGCCATCTGCCGCCGCATCGGAATCCTGAGTGAGGACGACGACGTGGACCGCATGGCCTTCACTGGCCGCGAGTTCGATGACCTTTCCCCTCAGGCCCAGCGTGAGGCTGTGACCAACGCTCGATGCTTTGCTCGCGTTGAGCCCTCCCACAAGTCCAAGATTGTGGAGTTTCTGCAGGGCTTCAATGAGATCACAGCAATGGTAAGCACCATCAAGGATTTTGTTTGGTGTAGACATTTAATTTAGTTTTTGGGAAAAAAGTATGTTTGCTAATAGCATTTTGAAAGCTATGAATATGAATATGAATGTGGTTTATGTTTCTCAATAGACAGGTGATGGAGTGAACGATGCCCCCGCCTTAAAAAAGGCTGAGATTGGCATTGCCATGGGCTCTGGCACTGCTGTGGCCAAGTCAGCCTCTGAGATGGTCCTCGCTGATGACAATTTCTCCTCTATTGTGGCTGCTGTTGAGGAGGGTAGAGCCATCTACAACAACATGAAACAGTTCATCCGCTACCTTATCTCCTCCAATGTGGGAGAGGTTGTGTGGTGAGTCTCTTTATGTTGAAATGGTTTGTATAACATAACATTGGTCAGTGGTCCTTGCTATGGTTCAATGTTGTTGAGACTGTGTTTTCTTTGGCGCAGTATCTTCTTGACGGCTGCGCTTGGCTTCCCCGAGGCTCTTATCCCAGTTCAGCTTCTGTGGGTCAACCTTGTGACTGACGGACTGCCTGCCACAGCCCTGGGTTTCAACCCCCCCGACTTAGACATCATGAACAAGCTCCCCCGCAATGCCAAAGAGCCCCTCATCTCTGGCTGGCTGTTCTTCAGATACCTGGCCATTGGATGTAGGTTTACTGCAGCTTTCTCAGCACTTTGGGCAGTTTTCCAAGCAATATACACAAGTATACATAAGTGTCAGTTTGATGGGTCTCTATACCCTCTCCATATCCCCAGGCTATGTGGGAGCCGGCACAGTGGGAGCGGCCGCCTGGTGGTTTGTGGCTGCCGACGATGGTCCGCAGATAACCCTTTACCAGCTGGTGGGTCTGAGTTCTGTGGAAGGTTCATCTGAGTTCATCTTCACAGTGTTCTCTGCCCACTTCCCTGATTCTCCCGTGTCTCACCCACTTGCAGAGCCACTTCCTGCAGTGCTCCCCGGACAACCCCGAGTTTCACGACCTGGAGTGCCATGTGTTTGAGTCTCCCTACCCCATGACCATGGCCCTGTCCGTGCTCGTCACCATCGAGATGTGCAACGCTCTGAACAGGTGAGCCTTTTGCAGATAATAGAGAACCGTCTTCTAAGATAATTGGTATATGCAGTCCAAAACAGGCTAGAAAAATACCCTTTTTTTGATCGACTAAACCAAGCACTAGCTGTGCGGAAAGATTTACATGGGAATTGTATTTCCTTTGCCCAGTCTTTCTGAAAACCAGTCGTTGTTGCGCATGCCCCCCTGGGAGAACATCTGGCTACTGGGGGCTATCTGCCTGTCCATGTCCCTCCACTTCCTCATCCTTTATGTGGAGCCTCTGCCTGTAAGTCCTCACAACCCCTCTTTGTCTATGACTATCATGTCTAGCACTCTAGTTATATCTATCCCTGCCATTTCCCTTTCCTATCCTCGCGAACTCTCGCTCTCTCTCTACCTATCTCTATCTTTTCTCTCTCTCTCTCTCTCTACCTATCTATCTTTTCTCTCTCTCACTCTCTCTCTCTCTCTCTTTCTCTCTCTCTCTTTCTCTCTAGGTCATCTTCCAGATCACTCCTCTGGACTTTGCGCAGTGGATGATGGTGTTAAAGATCTCCGTGCCTGTCATCCTGCTGGACGAGCTGCTTAAATTTGTGGCCAGGAATTACCTGGAGCCGGGTAAACAATTGGAGAAGCCAGCTAGCAAAGGCTGCAAGCTTTCTGCATGCACTGATGGCATCTCATGGCCCTTTGTGACCATCTCCCTCCCCCTGGTGCTCTGGCTCTATAGCACTGACACTAATAAGTTTTGAGGTGTTCTGGTCCTACCGACTGACTTCCACACACTACCCTTTTCTGTGCACTGGTGTGAGTGGAGATTAACACACAACCTAATACAATCCCATTAACTAGGAGAAAGTACTGCTTCACCCATCACATCGGCTACATGGAGGGCCACAGTACACTCATCAAGGACATTATCACTGTAGTTATTTTTTGCCCTTGCCAGTTGATTTCTAAATATATGTATTTTAATTAATTCAGGTGCCCCGCCCTACTTCCACAAAAGGCAAAATTTTGTTTTGTCTATCTGTGCTGGTAATAGGTTTTTACGAGGATAATTATTTTTTATTTATTTTTGGAAGATTGTTGAAAGAACTCTTTAGACCGTAGCAGAACAGGATGTTTAACAACATGTTCTGTGGCTCATAGTATTGTTACAACTTGTATGTGTATATATAAAGGTAGATATTTTGCTATTAGTACCTTTTTAGTCATATTTGACCTCCACATGTGTATCTTTTACTGGGCTAGGCAGAGCAAAGCTACCTCGATGCCATCAATCTGACTATTTTACTTCTAATGTGTCTGGCAAGGATTATAATATTATTTTCACCATTAAGTTGGCAGAGGCCAACCTAAAGTAAAACTCACATAACTTATGTTTTATTTTTAATTTACACCATATCAAGCATTGTATGTCTATAAAATTAAATGTTTTTATTTAAGAAATTGTTTTATATAGAAAAACCTGTTAAACTAGTTTACTTGAAAAGCATATTCAGCTTTATTTCTTTAAAAAGGGTTACATTTTTTGTCATTGTCTTAATTTACAGGCACTATTTTGTTCTTATTACTATAATAGTAATTTTGGTTATGAATAATGTGCACACAGTGCACTTGACTGTGTGTAAATGATCCAAGAAGCTGATTGTCCTATCAGTTGTCTAGATTACTTTTAGGTTATCCCACCTAACAGAGATTGTATTAGCTATGCTGTTGGTTTGACTTCAAGTGACTAAAACACCGTGGTGAGTAGGAATCTGTACATACCACGTAAGCATAATCTTTTTGTTGATTATTTCAGTTTTCAAAATGCTACATACCTTTAAACTAGTTAAATTGTGTGATCTAGGCTGTAGGTAGGTAATGCTGAAAAGCATGCCCACACCAATAATATGCCAGTAAATAAGTTCTTAATTTTTTTCTACAACTAATGGCTGTTTCTTCTGATGCTTTCCTTTGCCTGTCTGTACACCCATAGAGTGAGTACCCTGCCCTTGCATGCCCATCAACTTCTATCTCGTTTCTATTTTACCCTTTACATAAATCCTTGTTTATGGTCATTGGTCAGATTGAGGCAACATGAAAGATTTGCAATAATCAATAACCTTACATTTACGTCAAACAAGGGCTCTCTTGTCTGTCAAGTCTTGGTACTAGTAAAAGATAAATGATAATTAGCCCAGCTCCTGTTTAGGGGGATGGTTCAGGGTAAAAGTATTAGGTGGAGGAAAATGTCTGTTATTCTGTGGTTTTGTCCTATAGACCTAACTTATTCTGTTTACTTATCTGTCGTCTTGTCTTTTTCTCCTCTCTTTGCAGCTAAGGCTATCTAAGCCCGCCACACTTCTAAAACCCTTGCAAGAACTGTAAAGTCTTGTTTTAGTTGTGCATGTGTTTGGAACAACACTACATCTTCCTTTAATAAAATAGAAATTAAAGACCATTTTGTTAGTACTACAACAATAGTATATTTTTATTAAATTATGGGTATAAATTGGTCAGTCCTTAGTGTATATATGTATGTTCCACAATGCATGGCCTATAAAGTTACCATTTCCTTACCCAATTTCTGTCATAGTAAATGTATAGTATTAGTATACTATTGATAAATAAAAGATCATTATTAAAATAAAAAAAAGATTAATGCTTAAAGAATTCCAAAAGCAATCTTTCAAATGGGCTATGTAAAAAAATGTATTGTTTTACTTTGGAGTGATGCAATGATTAACCTAAAAAGAAAAGTCAGTCCCTTCAATGGCAAAGGCGTGTCACAGAAGTCAGAACTGTACTGTATTTTTTTTTTTTTTGAGTTGACAATTGTATTATGTATTCCATAAACTGTGGTTTCAGGTAAATAAATTATACATGACCTGTTAAATTATTTTGCACTAAACAAATGTGTACTTTATAAGTAACTACAAACCATGACAATACAATATTTCATGATTTATTCAACATTATCAGTGATATATACAAAACAGTACATATTAACAGTGGCCTTAAGGGTAAGGTTGGCTAATATTGCAAATAATGCAAATATAGCTCATTGCCTGCATTTGAAATATATTTGAATTTGACAGACATCTGGTAACACATTACCCTAATTCAACTGGAAAATATAAAAGCTGGACATAAAACAGGTCATTTTGACCAAAATACAACATTTATAGCAATGAATAAGACAAAACCTGTATAGACACTTATTTTATAGAACCGGTGAACATGTCTAACCAAGAAAAAAGTTAAATCCACTGGTTAGCCCAAGGCTCCTTCGCCTTGACTCCTAACGAAGCAAGCCATCATTTCACCAAGATATATTTTTGGGCATTAAAATGCATCCTCCATATATTTGAGACCTTAATATCTGTAGGGAATTGATTCAGGCACTACCAGCCTATTATTGGCCTGCCCATCAAAGCTCGTCCAAAAATGTGTACGATGAGTTTCAATTTCGGAGAACAGGATGTGCTGTTAACTTCGGCCTTTGCCCTTCCATTATAACCCCCTGCAGTCACATGACAGTGGCATGGAGAGGCATAACAAGTGCCATTTGGCCAGTGGTTGGCCTTCAACATTCCTCCTGTTCCCCTCAATGTCTAAGACTGGGCTGGGGTCACTGCATGCCAAACCACTGCTCCTGATCAGCCCACTGGGCAGCCTCACTGTCACTACCCTCCAGGTCTCCATCCTCTCCGCTGCCTTCCATGTCATCCCCATCCAACTCAACTGTGGCATCTGTGGGGCTCTCTTCCTTCTCCATCTTCTGCATACCTTCCAGAGACTTCTGATCATTTGGGTCCAGGCTAACGTATGTAAAAAAGAGAAGGTATTAATGATATCCAGAGGGCAACATCCAGTCTGCAAAACAAGTTTAATAACAATTGTGTACACATCATATTAAATTGCGCATAGGTGACATGTTTGGGGACAACGTTTGCTATTGCGTTACCTAAGTGCTATGCTGTACTGGTCCATCGCCTCCTGATAATCACTGACTGCCACAAGGAAATCCCCCAGCATCCTGTGCAGTACACAGTCACTTTGATTGGCCAACGCGTTCCGGAGGAGAGCAATCCCTTCTTCATATTTAAGTTCCCGACCTTTAAAATGAATTATGTTCGCAGTATTACTTTAGCAGTTCTAAAATGATCAAGTAAAATATATATATACATTTTTAATAATACAATTTTACATACTAAGAAGTTCTGCCTTTTTGACCACAGCCTTAATGTAGTCAGGCCTCTGGGCGAGTGCCTTATCCAGCAGGGTTTTGGCCTTCTCCTGGGTCACAGGGTCTTCCAGGCAGACCGTGGCAAGGATGGTCAGCGTCTGTGCATTTGCCCCCAGGGTCTTGTAGATATTATTAGCCATCCCCATTGCCTCGCGTATACCATTTGATGCTAGATAACAGTCAATAAGACCTGGGAGGCGACAATGAATCAATAAAATATAAAACGTAGTATGTCACTTTGTTTGGAGAACACCTTGGTGACCTGTTAACAGCACTAAAATTTACGTTATTTGATTCTCCAAGGTAAGACTTGCCTTCATAACAATCCAGGCGACAGGGTGCTAGGCGCATGGCCTCTCTGAAGTGGATGATGGCCTCTTGCACACGTCCCATGTTCCTTAGTGCTGCCCCCTTCAGAAGAAGGGCTTGCACACTGTTGCTGTTGAGCTGGATTGCCTTGGCACCAAGATACAGTGCCCGGGAGTAACGCTTACTATAGAAACTGTGACATCTAAGCAAAAAAATCCAAACAGGAAGTGTATTAGAAGTATGACTTATAAGCTCCCTAGAAGAGTCTAAAATAGCCTGGGAGAGTTTATAGAGATAGATAAAAATGAATAACCCTGAATTGCCCTTTCCCCTCCCCCTTGATATGACCAATTGGGACTCACCCAGATATTACCCAGGGTTCTGCATGCTGGTCTGAGATGTTGAAAAGCCTTCCTCCCAACACCTCAACATCTTCCAAGTGTCCCTCACGGGCCATTAGGTAGCCATATACATCCATGCCTGAAAATAAAGACACACTTCTAAACCTTTGCCGAACAATGTTTTCCAATATGTTTGAAGTGCATTGAAGTGTAAGAAGTGAGACTTTTTTGTTATCAGGGTTTGTCCCATTTAAATTCCGTGCATGTCCGTGCATGTTGGCCAGTACCTTTTATCAAATAAGGATCCAACATCTGGGCTTGCTCAAACTTCAGAATGGAATTTTTAGTGTCGCCTGCCCGGAAGTATACATCTGCCAGGCTTACCAGCAGATCCACATTGTCTCGCAACAGGGATTTCTTCTCAAGAGAACTAATGGAGTAGGCGGGGGACAGAAACATGCTGGGTAAAATTAGACATTGTGTTAAATAAATCGGGTAAATCATGTTATTGATAACCTATAATACATGTACAAGAACTAAGCCACTGGTCTGCTCACCAAATTGTGTTGATGGCCCTATGGTTGTCCCCTGCATGTATGAAGGCATAGGCCTTGATCCATACAGATAGCCAGTCAAGGTTAGGGATACTTTGGATCACGTCCATGGTCATGGATGCCACCTCTGCTCCTTTTACTGACAGGGAGAGGAGACCTAAAGCAAAAGGGAGTAAAAATATAAAGCGTTTACCATGTTTTTCATCTGAGTAATGATGAAGGATGCCACAATGTGTTGAATTACAGAAACCATGCTGTAACCTAACCAATGATGGCGTCCAAGGCCAGAGGACACTGTCTCAAGACCTCCTTATAGCTTGTGACAGCAGATCTCTCTTGACCAGCCTTTCTGTACAGGTTAGCCAGCATCATGTTGATCTAACGAAAGGATAAAAAAATAAACAATTCAGTATGATGAGAGAGTATGGAAATTAAAGTGGTTTAAAGAAAGATTCCTTAAATTTTTTACAAAGACACAACAGTACAGCTATCCAGTTTAAAACAACATTTTCCCAGTTTCTGACAAACACATGTCATCTACTTTACTTTTGAAGGCTGATTAATGGAAAAGGTGTTGTGTAACCCTTGCCAATTTGGGTTGCAACAAACTACTCTAGTGTGCCATGGAAACAAAATGATATGGAGCCTACCTTTGGAGTTCTCTGTCTGGATGGAATTCCATCAAGCACGGCAATAGCATCTTTATCTAGCTTTAAGATGGTGTAGCACTCTGCGATCTTATACTTCACCTCAATCTCTGATGGTAAACTCTGATCAAAAGTAAACAACATAAGGTTTTCATACATGTATGAATGGAATACGAATGAGAGATACTGTAACTACTACAAAGAAGACTCAACCACATAGGCTCTGGTCATGCACACCTGTGCCTGCATAGTGGACGTTGCTCCGCCTGTAGATGTACGAACTTTAGAAGTTTTACTGAGCACTTTCTTCTGTTGTAGTGCCATGTTGTACTTGCAGGCGGCATTACGGTACTCCTTATCGTGAAAGATGGCATCAGCATGGTAAACAAGCAGCTGATACTTCTGGGATGGTGAGAATAGTTCCCTACAGTTCAAAGAAGATAATTAGTTGTGCTGCAGATGTTGTTCTGATGGGCATCTGACTGTTTCAAATTTTAACTGCAATCCTGGAAATACTTAGCTTTCTGCATATCATGCAATGCGTCTAATGTCTACAGGTATGCATCCATTTATGTCTTTTCTTTATCAACGTAACACAATATGTATGAAATTAATTTCACATCTGCTTAGATCACATAACGTTATAATGTAAATTATAGTATGACACGTTTAATATGGACACATTAGCAACTGTACTGTAGTGTTCTTAAGAAACCAAAATAGGAAATCACATTAAATGACACTAAACCAGAGGCTGATTTGCGGCCAAGAGCCGCTAAAGAACTTAAACAATGCATATAGTACGAATATGATTCATGTATGACAAATGTTAAGATGCATTGGGATAGTAAGTTTTCATTACGCAACAAGCTAGCAAGCTAGCAAGAAGTTAGCCTGAGATGGGGTAACGAATTAACATCAAACCATTAACGTTAGATCTGGCTGCCCTCAATATATTTGATTGTTGTAGCATTTTTCCTCTTTATATGCCTCTATTAATTAAAGTTACCAATATCTTGCAATATACATCTGGTTAGCTAATGTTAGCAGAATTCTGCTGGGGTGCTAACGCCAGTTCTCAGATCACCCCAGTCCAGCACATAGACTTATCCAAGTAGCTAGCTTGCTAACAAGTTAACGTTACTTACGGATTGTTATTGCTCATCGTCAGCAACAAGCTGCTCATTACCCGAACATTTGAATGGAGCCCCGCTGCTGCCATATCCCTAACATGATCTATTACATTCATGTTGATTCCTCTTTTTGCTTCTTTTAGGCTTACAATTGCCAGCTACGCAGCGTATGCCGTGTGGTGGTGATGCGCGCCGTTTGTGTTTAGTCAACGTAGTGGCTTACTACGTAATGAAGTACCAGTGTCTGACAACAACACACTTATTTTGACTCGAACCTCTACTACTCTCGTCTGGGAGGCACTCTCCTGGGAGGAGCGACAAATTAGTCTCTCTAGGAGTCTTGCAACAAAATGCTTTAATCATTTTTGTCTTCTAGTCTGCGACATGCCATGGTCATAAACCGAGATTAAATAAAGTAACACATTACTTATGTAGGCCTACTTAAATCGTATCGGTAAAGTTGTTTATAGAGTGAAGAATCACTTAATATTTCTTGCATGCCATGGCATGTGTAATCACAGTGTTCTATCTCTGTGTGTAATATTAATAATACTAATAATAGAACACAGAGCTAAACGCTGTTCGTATGGTATCGTTATATTATTCAATACCATATAATATAGAATATAATTATATCTATTCTTAGTTAATTTTCACTGTATATTTAATTAATTAAGCCAACAAAAATATAGATTATCAGTAAAATAAATCAAGATAGCCAGACACAGCTGTCGCACATGCGCACTGTTGGAAATCCAGGTTGAACCTGTCAAAACAGAGGCGATAGCTACTAGGCTAGCTTGCTTACGTTAAAGTGCGAGTGGGTGAGAAGTAAACATATTTTTATTTAATTACTTTTATTTTTCAGAAAGTGTTACGTGGCACAACGTTTATATTTGTAAAAGCCCACGTACCATGACTGAACAATCGGCATTACTTCTTCGAAAGCAATTGGCAGGTAAGTTAAGATAAAAAGCTAATGTGTTAGCTAGCTATTTACACATTTTAAAGACAAACGTCAACGCTGCTTCTTTAGGTTTAATCTTTAAAATGTAACTGGCCATGAGGTTAATTTACGCAGTATAATTTCCTATTGTAAGCCAATTACTCTTATAAATATGCCTTTAATCATTTGGGGGGAAAGTATTACGATAACCAACAATAGGTTGGTTCAATGGTTAGCTAGCGTAGCAGTCATATGTGGAGGGGGAACAAAGGAATAATCAGCCCAGGGGCCCATCTGTCAGTGGTGTCGACTCAACTGCTAGCTAAACCTTCCATTGTTACTTTTAAAACGGGCTGTTCTCAAACCAAATAGTAATAGCTAGTCAAGTTACATAGTTTATTGTCGTGTACGCTAAATGACAGGCTCCACTTAATAATGTTGCGTAAGTTAACGTTAGCCACTGCCAACTTCTATAGTTTCCTATCTAGTGCAATTTGTCTTTGTGTACTCTTCACTCACATTTAATTCCTTATATGTATAGGAATTGGGTCTTCATTTGGATAAAACAACTAAGTTATTAAACATCAGTATAGTACAATTCTTAACCCCTGAATAAAATACTTGAGTAGTTTATTTTACTCCACCTGTCCTGTTGAATTGGGTATATTGTAAGTAAATAAATAGCGAAATACTTTGATTTATTATGTATGTATCGTTTTCAGAGCTCAACAAAAACCCAGTCGAGGGCTTTTCAGCTGGCCTGATAGATGATGAGGATATTTACAAATGGGAAGTTGTAATTATTGGACCACAAGATACCCTTTTGTAAGTATAGAAATAATCACACCTACTAAAATCTATGCTGAAAAAAAGTCTATCAATCAATGAACCACATTTCCTTGATTATTTTCTCCTTGCAGTGAGGGTGGGTTTTTCAAAGCCTACTTGACTTTTCCTTATGATTATCCTTTACGACCTCCGAAGATGAAGTTCATCACTGAACTCTGGCACCCCAATGGTAAAAGAAAATACATGCGGTGTCTGCACCTTTCTATCTTTGAGCTAAGCTTGTATTTTATTTGTTATATTTTCATTATGTACAAAGTTAATAGTGTATTCTTTATGTTATGCAACTCTTGCAAACGTTTGTTAGAATGTGTGGACATTTAAATGTTTAGTGTCTGTCAGGAGATAATTTTATACATTAGTATTTGTTCCCCTCAGTTGCAAAGAATGGTGATGTGTGCATCTCAATTCTGCATGAACCCGGAGAAGACAAATTTGGTTATGAAAAACCAGAAGAACGGTGGCTTCCTATTCACACTGTAGAGACAATCATGATTAGCGTTATTTCTATGCTGGCTGACCCCAACAGTGATTCACCTGCCAATGTGGATGCCGCGGTTCGTATGTCTGCATTTTCAGTCATAATAATATCACTTACTTTAGTTTAAATCAACAATAATAAATTATACATTGTATATGTCATCCTCACAGAAAGAGTGGAGGGAAGATCCTAATGGAGAGTTCAAGAGAAAGGTTGCTCGCTGTGTAAGAAAAAGTCAGGAGATGGCATTTGACTAGATTTTACAGCTTCAGCTAAGTTCCAGGGTAAGTAGGTTTGGATACTGCTGCTTATTTGTATGCATCATGTGGCCAACAGGATTCTTAAGACAAATCTCTGTTTTACGTGTGCTTGTCTATTCAGTTTAGGGAAATGGCAACATCAGGAAACATTCAGCAAATGCTTTTTGCATCCCTTCTTTTGCCAATTGAGGGATTTAGTTGGATTGAACCATTTTTGTGTGTGAAGGGTTATCAATATGCGCAAGAAGAGTCAAAGTGAGGAACCTACCAGCGACTATTAGCCACTACTTCCTACCTGGAATTGTACATTTAATGTTATTTATTTTGAAAATATAAGGATGTAAAATATGCCACAATTGTAAATGACCTTGCTTTTGTATCTGCTGCTGAACAGTTTCTACTTTATACCAGGATTATTATGCAATTTAGTGGATGTTGTGCTTAGAGCGTGAAGAAAAGAAAGCCAATTCTCATTGCTAGACCATAACTTGCTTTTTCCTCATACTGGTTTATACACCCCATATTGGCCCTGTATGTATATATGTTGTCAACAGCCATTGCTGCCTTATGTTGGGTTAATTCCTCATTAAATTCACGCCACCCTTGTTAGCCTGTAAAACCAACTTTTAGAGAAAGCTTTTAGTTGACCTACCCAGATACAGTATAGGCAGAGTTTAATGCCAACAAACACTTTATATTAGCATCCATGATAAATCACATGCTAATATAGACCCATTTATCTCGGGTGTTCATGTGAGCTAAGCTTGTAATGTATGTAAAAAGGTATCCTCTGAATTACCATGGTAAGCAGATCACAGGCTTTTTTCTCAATGTTTCCTTTTTTATTATTATACTAAGGCCTCTAAAAATGGATAATCAATATGTATAATACTTAATTTCTGATCATGTTACTGTGATATCCATGCTACACTGTTTCATCAACAACATGGATGTTATAATAAATAAACGGATCTTTCAGTGGATATAATCAATTAAAATTATATTGTTTAAAGATAATTTAAGTTTGTTGGACCTTCTTAATATAATTGGAATGTCGTTACACTGACAGTTTTGTCTATGATTGAACGTCTATCTGTTCATTAATTACATAATTTTACATTCAGATTTGTCAATTTTCAACTATTTTGGGCTCCTGTATTTCTGTGTAGTGTAAACCCAAAAAGTACATAATTAGACGTTAAAACCAGGTGTCAGAGTTAGAATGAGAAATGCATATATATATATATATATATATATATATATATATATACACACACACACACACACACACACAGTATATGTGCTTTGCGGGTTTGCAGTTTACTATTGGTTAGCATTGTAAGGTTGAGCAAATGTAAAACAGAATTCTAAAGCATGTAGAGACATTTGAGTTTGGTTGAGTATATGGTATCCATACCAAGGGTCTTTCAATTAATCTTATTTTGAACTATCATGATCACAGATAATCCAACCGGTGTACATCGTATTTGCACCAAATAAGTGCTTTAAAAAAAAATGTCAATTAACGATTCTGTTGTCCACCATACCATTGTTATTTGTTTATTATCTTATTTTGATTGACATGATGCTGAATAAAATGTTAAAACTATTGTGGGTGTTGAGTTACTACTTTGTTTCTACCGTTTAAATAATAATGTTTGGTTCAAGTACATCGACCCTGTAATTCGAACCCTTGGAATCATATCAGATTGCACCGCGGCATAGCAGCTCAGGGGGCCTGAGGTGCATTACATGTCCGTGCTGCGATCAAAGTTGCATTGGTAATTATGCAATGCCTATTCTTCCCCAGATATCATGAGAAAGCAAGTTACCTTTGTCGAGCATATTAGAAAAGCCGAACACAAGATAAGTCGCGCTGGCACAAGGTAGGATGAGAAATAAATCCGTCTAACTTATTTACATAAGGCCTATCTACATCACCCGTTTTGAAACACAAATTTACAGTCTTAAGGGTGAATTACCTTAATAAGAGTCTCAGGATCAAATGGTTTTGTGTTATTATTCTAGGTCTGCAGCTGAGTCCAAAACGATGTGCGAGGAAGGTGTGTGTATCGGGCCTATTGCCTATCAATAAATACAAAAATAGTTTTGACCCTTTGCCTCATTTTGAAACGAGATAGGCTACATTCTTTAGGCCTTTAAACCAGTGGAAACTTAAAAAACATATAGCTAACAGTAATATGAAACATGCATGTATTCGGCTGATTTTATTTGAGCATATTGTTATGCCTCACCTTTATTTCTTAAGAATCATGTCTTTTACAGACCAAAATTGTTTGCATAATCAGAAAGTCAGCAAAGCGATTTCAAGGCCAGTACAGAAGATATCTGACAATCACCAGCTGAAGAAAATAAACATTCCGAAGTCGATGATGACTGCACCTTTTCTACAGGTATGCCTAAATTGGAAAGTTAACTTGCCTGTCAATGCATTAAGGTTACAGTCCGGAGGATATTGTTACACTGTTAAACGTGAAAATTCTGTTTATCTTGCGTTTCAGCATCCTGCTCTTTCAACTGGCCAGAAACGCTATATCTACAGTATTGCAAATGTTTACAGTACAGATCACATGAGGCGACAGATGAAGCAGCACTATATAAATGTTCTGCACAGGTGTATTAAATCAGGTTTGTCAACATGATTTTTTCCATCTTTGATATAGTGAGCTTTGTCCAATGCTTTACAAGCTTTATTTCCCTTGTAGGTCAGAGTTATGCTGGAAGTAGGAGTACACCAAAAGACCACCTATGCAAAGACCAGTGTTTGATCAAAATGGATGCTGAGAGAACTAATGGGTCAAAGCCAGAAGGAGCGAGAAAAATCAGCAGCACCACATTACACTGTAAATTAGTCCTACCAAAAATTACCTAATATGTTGTTAGGGTTATATATCGTATAAGTATATATAGAGAGTATATACTTTCCATATACATGCATGAGAGTATTATCTTTTTTCTATTTCTTTTAAAATTGTTGTTACATTTATGATAGGCCTATGCTGTTTATTGTTTCCTTCACTCTGCACTATTAGTGTATGTTAATTAACACATTTGATGGTAAACTAAAGAGATGGATTATTTATAAGATGTTAAATTATTTTTGTTTAATAATGTTAAAAAACGATCTCTAGCTCAATTTTAGTAAAGCAAAATAGGCCATTGTTCTTAACACATAGTGACACAGTCACATTGTATGGCCAGCATATTTATTTTTAATTTGTAATTACATTAAATATATTTGAATTAATTAAATTACATATGTTATCTGTTGGACACTTTATACTTTATATTCGCACCCGCCCTACCAACCAAAAAGCATAGGCTATATAATTTGCATGTGCAACATCTGTCTGAAATTAGTAGCCTAGGGCTACTGCCATCTATCCCCGATGTACATGCTACATATTTGCAGTCTTTAAATATGTGTGCACTGTGTACTATAATATAGTATGCAAGTAAAAAAATGTGAATCATTATTGCGATAAAAAATAATCTAAAGTTAAATATTAACCGTTGAATCGATTCCACCGATATCACTTGATCAAGATTTTTGTAAACTGAACGAAGCCAGGATTTGTCGCGCGCCGCGTAAAATTGAAGGGTAGCTCGGTTAGGCTGAGCATGCTCCAAATTGCCCTATAGGGTATGCTGAGTAACGATAGCCAGGTCTAACATTTGGTACTGAATCAACAATATGAATTGTGTTATAGAAGGAAACGGCGTGAAAGGTAATTTTAGCTTGCTACTTGACTAACGTTAGCCACAACTACAGCGTTATGGCCTTAGTAACTGTCTGTAAGCATAGGCCTACTAACTAGTATAATAATTTGGCTATGTTAGCTGACAAGATCATTTGATGAACACATATGACATAGCTATGCTGGCTAAATACCTTCAACGTTACCTCATAGAGGTAGCTAGTTAATTATTCCGTTATTTTAAGCTTATTGAGGTCTTCAACTGGGCCTACTACTAATAGTACTACTAGCAGTAGGCCTACTTGTTACTAACCTGCTTAGTCCTTACACATCTACTAGATTCTTTTCAACAAACCGTCACAGAGAACCATCAACCTGTTATCTTCTCTTTCACATAACATAACTAATATACATCATATAACTTAATAATTAAAGGTCTCAAGTCCGTAAGTAAAATTTTCTAGCCAAAGAAATATATTTTTGAAAATGTATTACGTCGCGTTACCGCCTGGCAGGTATTTAAAGTATTGACTTCTGATTGGCTCTCATGTCATGCGCATAATGTAATTCATGGCATGGCACGGTCATTTTGCACTTACCCAATTTTCAAAGTTGTACTGCTTCTTTACCGCCTGTCACTCATCCAGTTTTTTCATGCGTGCTCTCCTGTGTCTATTTGCGTGAATTGCGAGTACATGAGAATAAGCAAATGAAGGATGACCCTTAACTATGATATTAATATTCCATAGCCAATCGTTAGAAATAATGCTAAAATTGTGTTGCAATTAAGACTAAATACATGTTTTTTCCGCAAGGTTAACCAGTAATGTGATTCTCTATGAAAGAAAAAGTATATAGGCTATTTAGTTTAAAGTGTTCTAATACTATTGCGAATGCTGTCTGTGTGAAACATGTATACATCGTTGTTGTTGAGCGCAGTTTTTTCTCCATGTTTGCAGTAGTTACTGTCCATAATTGGCGGAATTTTGATTTCAAATGTGGGAGGGGACACAGTTAGTACAGGCACAAATCCTCAATAGGGGTCCAATACTGCCTTCTGAAAAAGAGACATGTCCCCTGTGGTCCCCTCATAAATTATGCCCCAGCAGTCCATTACGTTAATTGGGCTTACACAATACGTTGGATTGGTTGTTGGCATGTCAGTCACTGAAGCAGTTCAAGGGGTTGTCACTCTGGAGAACAAGGCAGAGCATCTTTGAGCACTGCTACACGGAATAAAATTAAAATCACAGAGCTGAAAGAATGGCTCTTTTACACAGGTGATGTGTACGTTCACTGAAAAGAGTTGTTCAAAAAGAGCCGTTCTTTTGTGAACAACCCATAACTACCGTACTTACATACTGCACCTTTAAATGATGTATGTTTCATGACCTCAATGGTCCAGTCTGGTTCAGTTATTGTCACATTTACCTGTCACCTTACACTGCAGCATTTGGAAAGGCTATTCATGCCTTGTCACGCATAGGGGATGAGCTGTGGTTGGATCCAATGGGGAAAGGGGTGAGTACAGTTTGCATAACATTTAATTGAACTACAGATTATATAACTTTAACATCCCAACTGAACCATGTCTCTCCCTCACTTGTTTTACTATTTCTCTTTAAGTTGGCGGTAAGATCGGTGAACACAGCCCATTCTGCATATGCCTGCTTCCTCTTCTCACCACTGTTCTTCCAACATTACAGCCTAGACACTAAACCAGAAAAAGGCTGTATAACTGTCAAATGCAAGTTATTGATGAAGGTATTTCTCATTTGACAGAGCGGAGACAGAGAAGTTTGACATCAAGGGAAACCCTACTTTATTTTTGTATAGGATATGAGCAATAGCAAGTGTCCAGAATATTTCTGTGATTTGATGTGGAGGGGATGTTCACTTCTGAAAGGCTACAGTATATTTATGTCTTACATTATATTCATTCTTCAAAAGTCAGTGTTCCCACTTTTTCGGTGCTTGGCTACAATTGAGCGCAATGTGGATCGCTGTCAAATAGTCATCAACATTCCAGACAACCGTGTAGTATTCCAGTTCTTTTGCAGACATGGTAAGCATCCGCACCCGTCCCCAATACACAATCGCAACTCAATTAATCATGCAGATTTGTCATGTTTATTTATTTTTTGTTGATTTGAATGCTGGACAAAGGCTTTAATGAGCTGAGTTTATTAAAATATATTAATAAATTATGTAATATTAAATTCTATGGTGCCCTCCCGAAATATTGGCACCCTTGGTAAAGACAATCAAAAAAAGCCTTCACCCTTTTTTTATATACAAAAAGTAAACAGCATTTAAAAAATAAAATCTTTGAAGAAAAAAACACTTAGAAAATAGTGTCAAAAGCAATTGTGTACAAATTATTGGCCTTGGAAATTTGTATTAACAAAATCTCATTAAGGTGTATTACATTTATTTATTTCTTATGTGTAGATTTAAATTTCTTACTACTCTCTTAAATGATCCTTTGTGTTTAAACATGATGTCACACTAGGACAAACTTCCCTAGTCATCCATCAATATAAGAACAATGACATGCCATCTCAAATATAAGGGCAATAGATAAACAGTTGAAATAAGTGGATCTGTAATGAACTTGTCTGGAAGAGCTGTGTGTTTTGCCATCATACACAGACAAATGGTTTGACGTTCACAAAGAATCACAGTTGAGAATACCATAAGATAGTTGCATGTTTAGCTCGTAGTCAGTCTCCAGTCTGTTGGGAATATGCGATATCTGGGATCGTTTTCAGAGAAGGGTGTACATTTATTTTTATATTAATACATAGTGACACTAGATGGCACTGTATTCCATAACTCCCTCTTACGTTTTGTTCCAGGTATTATCAAAACACACAACCTGGGTTTCCATGAGAGTGAGGCTCTACAAGCTGTGTTTCCCTCACACCTGTGCCCCAACATCCTAAAAGCACAGGCCAGGTTAGAATATGCATGCATGTTACATAGTATGATAAACCACATAGACAAGGCCCTAGTATTTTTATAGATTCAAATTATAGTCAAATGTTGACAAATGGAAATTTGTTTAGTCAACTACTTATTGAAGACAACAAATAGGAGAAGTCACCCCTAGTTTTTTTTTGTATTATACATCTATTAATATTTGTATTTGTTGTAACATGTGTTACCATGTGCTAGGCTTCTAGGAGACATGGTAATGCACTTTCCAGTGTCTCAGGAAGAGATAACCCTTTCTATTTCTCCTTTGAGAGTCCATTTGAGGAATTACTTTGAAGATGGAAATGGTAAGATGTTCTGATGACCACAGTGGCCTTAGTTTACACTTACATTTTGAGAGAGAACAGGAATCGCTACAAAAATAGGCTTAAGATCCATGGAAACATTTCTAGGCCGTACCACGGTGAACACATTCCACAGTAATCAACACATTTTCGTAACATGATTGGTTTTGTGCAGAACAAATGAAGATCATGAACACTGAGATGTCTTTGCATCCAAGCGAGTTTGACTACTTTCAGGTTGGCATTGACTCAGACATAACATTCTGTCTGAAAGAAATGAGGGTAAGGTGGCTATTTCAGGATAGTCGTTTTCTGTCATATGATCCTGTGAATATTGTGTGTGTGAGCCTCTATGTATTTGTGTGACCACTCACCGTAGTCTGTTTCATGTTTTAAGGAGACATATTTATGACCCTGAACCTAAATGTCCAGGAGACTCTGTACCCAGTACACCACTGTATCATTTTCAAGTGTACTCAACTCAAGTGAACTCATGTGACATCAGCTTTTCCATGTGGCCTATGATCATTGGAAAACAGATCATTGGTCGCTTTTAAAGCAAGCCATAGCATACTCCACTGTAGGTTAATGTATGGGAGCAAATCAGGACAAGGCATGATTCATTTTCTGTCTTCTTACATGAGGAGTATTTAATGCAAAATCTGTCTATTTCAATGTCAAGTTTCTTTGACTGCTTACAATAGTATAGCCAGATATCAAAAATCTATATATAATATATAGGTCTAGCTCGCGAGACTTGATATGAATCAACAGCGAGGACCCCTGACCCAAATATGTTGGAATGTTGCTAAATGGCACCCTGCTGTGAAGTGCCTTGTTAGCCAGAGCAGTCTTAAATTGCTGCTAGTACTACTGTGTAGTGTGTGTTACAGTGTAGTATTTTACCGGTTTGGACTGGGAGAGATTAAGCGTCAGTCTCCAGCATGTTGCTACCCTTATAATGTGTTTCAGAGCTTTCATTTACCTTGTGTTGATTCTATGACTACTTCTATATTTTGAAACTATTAAATATATATATTTTTTGTATGGTGCATGCATGAGTAAACTGCACAAACAATAATTGATTGGTGTACAATTTAAATCCTTGCTGTTAGGGTTTGCTGTCCTTTGCAGAATCGCACAGCCTACCGGTGTCTGTTCACTTTGATGCTCCAGGAAAGTAAGTGCCCTTGGTCTTCGCAATCAACTTGAGCAGCACATTTTCACAATGAACAGTGTTCTGACTATCGATCAAGATAACAATTGTTGAGTTCTGGCCCTCAAATCACCACTCAGACTGACCTTATTGTCACTGTGAACATTAATAGGGTGTTAATTGGTAATGCTGATCCAGTACTGCTCTGCCTTTCAGGCCTGTTTGTTTCAGTGTGGAGGACATGGTCCTGGAGGCCAGCATGGTGTTGGCTACTTTAGTGGACCAGGAGAAGAGGGGCGCCTCTCAGGCTGCAGATATCCATGCATCTGCTGCACCAAGGTATTTAGTAACATGTTGAGTCCTAATGTGACTCATCATCTGTAACATGCTAAACAGATATACAGCAGAGCAGGGATGTGTGAAGTAGAGCAGGGATGTGTTAAAGCAGAACTATTAAACTTTGTTCCTGTTTCAAAGTTATTGTTTATAAAACCATTGTAGTTCAATATGTTTCCTTTTCACTCTAAAAGTAAAACATGTGTGCCTATAATGGGAGTCAACAAGAGATTCCCCCCCTGTTGGTGCGAATGTATATTGCGTCCATATTTGCTATGTAGGGTGATGTGTCTTTCTAAGAAGAGCATAGTAATAACTGGAAAGCAGCAGCCAGCAGTCAAGGGGCCTCTGACTGATTTCTGTTATAGAGATATTTGGCAAATGTAAATGGAAAGGGATTGGTAGAAGACAACCGTACTGTGAAATCCATATTGTTAACAAGTAAACAGGACAAACTAATGCCTAGATCTCTTAAACCGTTTCAACAAAAGACATCACAGCCCTATCCCTATGCTGTTTGTTGATCTGTATAATATGTGGCAGAGGATGCAGAAAAGAGTCAGATTAAGGGCCTGACACTGGGTGGGGACGTATTACACAGTGATAAAATAACTGTATAAAAACAAAAAATAAGTTGTATTGTGCACTTTGCAATATCATTTTAGTAAGACAGCTGAGTTTGGAAATACATTATGTAAGTAATTAGTAGCCAAAACACATTGCTCTGTTTCTGAAGTCTATAAGATATTAAACCTCAAGATGCTGATGCCTTGAAGAAATATAAAAAGCCTGTTACATATTCTTTTGTTATATTACATGCTTGTAACATCTCATCACATTGCTTTACCTTCCCCAATACTGGATCCTTTTTTCATTTCAAAGTGGACATATTGCATCATTCAGCGACAGAATGTGTTTGTAACAACTATGTCGGGGGCACATAGACTATGCATGGAGACAGGCCTGGCTGGTAATCCCTACACAACCCCTGCAATAACCTGTTGTGCTGTCCTACGGATGTCACTGGGCGACTCTCCCCTCCTGTTCATCGCAATCTCCGCCTGTTCATCGCTATCTCTTGTCCCAGCTCTGGGCTAAAGGTGGGCTTTTGAGCACCAGTCCGAGATCATTGCACATCTGGGTCACTTAGAGTTACGCCTCTCTGTGCGTATGACCGGGAGTCAGTTGCGTCATTGCGGACCTGTGCTGAGTGGGCCTGTGCTCTGCTGTACCTTACAGCTTGTTTTCTGTCTAGCAGTTTAGCTATGCTTATAATGTACCAAAACCAGTTTTTTCAATAGGCTCTCTGACAAAGAGTGGATATTGTCATACTAGGCTCAGGAGGATATACGTTCCTTTGCACATTTGTACTCTTTTGTAGGGCTGTTTTATGAACATTAATGTTTAATAAAGGGACATTGTCCTATGTTGGATCATAAGTCTGTTCATTGTTTAAGAAAAGCATTACCCTAACCTTAACCTTAGGGGAAAGAGACTGTGAACTTTACTCATTGATCTCTAACCGTACCTGCCTCCCTCTCTCACCATCCCTTAAAAAGCATGTTCTTGTGAAACAAATCACAACCCATAGTGTTAACCCTTACACTCATGTGTTAGATTTATTTAAATGTACTTTGATTGCACAGACTACCACACGATAACAGAAAATGCTGGTCAACTCATGCTTGTTTAACAATTGTGTTAATTGGATAAATGATGATTGCTTACAGGCCTTTGCTTTTTAAGCTTTTTATGTTTCAGTAATGTCTCTGTCGGGCTCTTTGTAGGCATGGGATAGCCATGAAACGATTCTGTTTTTTGCAGGTGTGGAGGTGTTCCCTTCCTGGGCCCTCCTGCTGGCCGTGAGCTGATTGCATCCAGTCAGGGAAGCCCAGTGTTCAGTGGAGCAGGCCAGATGAGACAACTGATGAGGACTTTGGATTGTAATGGGCTCATAGCAGCTCATCACCCTGACAAGGGGCTTGTCAGTGCCATCCCAACCCCTGGCCTCTCCCAGGTAATAGAACGGACAGTCTCTACGGCCTTTGTTTGTCCCATGGTGTTCCTGGTTTTGGAGGATTTTGGCAGGCTCTGGCAATGTGCTCTGTGTGCCAAAGAACTTTGACCTTGAAATGGTACAAGAACAGACTGTTGTAATGCTTCCTAGCCACAGTAAGTGAGAAGTACAAACAGGGTAAAGGTGAATTATGGTGGATGGAAATCCACAGAATTGACGCTCATGGTGGGTGGTTTTATGTCAACCCCTTTGGGCTGAACTGAACATATTGCATGATGCTCAAGGAATATTTTATAAAAAGATACGTATATACACACAAGTACATAATTCTGTGTGTGTGTGTTGTATTTTCCCTTAGATTCGTTCTCTCCTCTTTGGGGCTTTGTCCGCAGAGAAAGGTGATGATGATTGTGACCCAGTGCTGCAAAGTCTGGCGTGTGCAAGTGACACTGAGGAGGATGGGAGAGAGGACAGAGGGCATGGCTGTGGATCCTAATGTTCCACAATGCCCACTTAGGTTCTTTGTTTGGTTCACAAGTCACAACATTTGACTTTAGTCTTCTTTAGGGCTAACACACAGAACAGTTTACCTGAAGTGAAAAAGTGTGAGGCCCTCCTTCGAGTGATATTATTATAAAAAGCTTTTCTGCTACATAAAAAACGTTCACACCTAGCACTTCACTCCAAAAAAGATACCGACTGCCTAGTGTTTGAAAAAATCATAAAAAAATAAGCATGTTAAACCAGTGGCTATTTTTGGTCTGTATTGTTTAACTTAATCAATTTATGTGGTTCTTACAGGTTTCTATGTACAGTATTTGTTTTGTAAATATTCTCATTAGTTTATTTTCTTGGAAAAAAAATATTTTTCTGAATACATCAAAATAACATGTTGATTATTGTAATCTTTGATGATTTCTATTTATATGAAGGTTTTTTATATATATTTAAAAATAAATTACTTTGATTTGCTCACAATTAGCCTCCTGTGTCTTTGATATGATACACCTTTGTGTAGATATTACTTCACTGGACACCTGTAAGACTATGTAGTCTTAAGACATCAAGTGAACATTCAGATCATGTTGACTGTTCTTGTCTAGGTCTAGGGCTATCTTGGCCTGCCTTGCAAAACAACTTACAACTGCAGAAATCCAAGATTGCAATTTAAACAGGGACGTAAAGGGGAATGTCCATGTTCCAACCTGCCATCAACATTTAGCCATTATGTTATATCAATCTAGAAAACCTTTAGGTTTATAATGCAGGTACATTTTCTTTTCGAAAACAATTTAGTAGGTTGGAAATCAAAGAAAAACATGTACAGCTTGTTAATAAATACTATAATCTTTATTTAAATATTTTACAGGTTTGAAAACATGTTTACAGAACTTGCATGTGCATTGTTGAACTGTACAGACAAAATATAGATACATGTATCTCTTGTAACAACTTTGTTTTTTGAACGGCGGATGAAATCAATGTAGACTAACAGATCAGACCAGATGGGAGAGTAACAGGGAAACTGCATTCATTGGGAAGATCTGAACAAGATTGCTTTGTTTTGATGCATTTAAGGCGGGCCAGGTGCTCCTCATCCTCTTCAGTGCTGTACATTTGAACCACCAAATGGATGCTCTAGTAAAAAAAACAACACATGGGGCTTTTTGGTTCCTTTGTTAATCTTAAGATGTCAGCACCACTTTAGTTTGCCATGTACACAATCATTACCAATAGATAGAAATGAGCCCATGATAAAAACCCTTGGGTCTCCACAGGAAAGGAGCACCATAATGAGTGACAAATTATGAACAGCAGTTGTTATGTTATTACAATGAATATACAATTGAATAGGCATACAAAAATGGTGCGGATTGTAGGCAGTGCCAAAATTCAAAATACTCTTCCTTTGTGCACAACACAGCAAGGTAATGATTGTTGTCAGAGTTGGCAATTGGTACCATTACTTATTTGTGATATTCACAAAGAAAACAGGTGCCCCCCTTTCTAGAAAAGGATGCAGAATTAGCACTGCCCTAATTACAGTATTAAGACAACAGGGCTCACTAGGATAACTATTCATCTCATGGCTACTTGTCAGTATCTGACAATTTAGGAATTTAAGGATTAACTACTGTATGTACATCACTTCGCCAGTATCCACACCTGACAAGGCACATCAACTCTGCAAAGCTTAATAAAACATGTACATAGTACATGTACACTATGAAACATCCCTAAGTATGTTGCTACACACAGGTTTATGTAAATGAAAAGTGCAAATCTGCAATATTATCATACAAAGAAAGTTATAATTTTGACAAAGTAAAATCAAAATATTAAGTTAAACATAACAAATTGAGTGACCTGCTAAATATGTTTGAATTCACTAAAATGAACTTATGTGCCATTGGATCTTAACAGCAGGAAAGATAATGCTGATTGTGAACTGCAGTTTCTAAAGCAGAACTGACACCGTTCATACCATCAAGCCCAGACATTCTATAAATTGATGACCTGACCAATGTATGTGAGCTTTTTCAACAAAACTTTCTTTTAATTTGTGCGTAAACGGCTGCTACTGTTTCAGCTCAGTGGATATTGAAAGCTCTGTGTATCCTAGACAAACACATCCATTCTACAAGTACACACTTACATGACACAACAAACATCAGACTAAAGAACTACTTAAATATACACACACATGACTAGCAGGTATGAGATTAAAGGGAGAACTAACATTGTTGTACTGATATGGAAAAAGACAAACAGCTAAACCAATTTAGATATGTCAAACTATCACATACAGTCCCTTTCTTAAAAAAATTAAATAAACGAATGTATAAACCAAATAGTCAGCCATGCAACCTTTACTATAAATCATTCCCTTCGAATGAGGGGAAAAGCTCTAGGCATCGCCCTCCACAATACAGCCTAGCTATAGAGCATTGATGATATTTTGTCAGTGCTTGTTCCAAATCAACTCTGTTTTACCTTGTTAACACTTTCCATCCCTCACAGCACAGCAAGTATCCATACATCGCTGTCTAACATCTAAAGACAAGCTGCTTCTGACCCCTTTATTAAAACACAACCTCTGAGCAATGCTCCACGCCCATGCACAAAAATAGAGAATGTATTCCTCTGTGGGAGCTTCTGATTGCCAATACTTCCGCACTCTCAATCCCAATGAACGAATGACCCCAACGACCACTGGAACTTTCCAAGTTGCCAACTAAAGAGCCTGGAAGCTATGCATGCCATGTTTCAACCCTCTGACTTGTTCCTCTAATTTTCCAAAATAGAGAGCAGGTGAGGGAAAATTGCATGGTTGTCCCCAGGGAGGATGAGCAGGGTTGTAAAAGAGACAAGCCTAGAGAGACAAGGACTAGTCACCAAACACCAGTCCATCATCCTGGCCAGCAGGAGTCAGAGTGGTCCGGCAAATACAGAGGCACATGGCCCCCCTTTTCCAGACTCTAGTCAGTGTACTCTGCTACTATAGACAGCAACACAGTGATGTCATCTGGCTTTCCTCCTGAGAAAAAACAAAACAAAACAAAACAGTCTGTGATATAATCTGTCAGTGTGAAAAACTATATATTTGACCATTTATATTATTAATTCAAGAAGAGATTGAATTTTTACTCTAACTGCAAATATGATATTAATTTAAATACTATGTTGCCATCTATGGACTACTTACCCTGTGATATCTAAAGGAACATTGTAGCTTTTTCTTTGTAGACTCAATTCAAATATGGATGGAGAGCTTTGACACTTACCTCTTACATTCAGTCCATTGTCACAGGCAAACTGAGCAAATGGCGACATGTAGTTTGGGTCGTAAGCCAAAACATGGGCCTGCTCCGCGATGCTCCTGGCTGTCTGCTGAATGCTCTCATAGTTGGTGTTCTGAGAAAGAAAGCAGACAGTAATGTGTAAGCAATCCAGACTCATAAAAACATTGCTTGCATCGTCTACAGGAACACAGTGTCAAAATACCTTGAGCTTTTTCAGCTCTTGCAGGATCATGTAGTCCGGCATGTTGTCAAAGAGGCCATCTGTAGCCGTGAGAATGATGTCCCCAAGTTGAACATCAAAGGAGGAACTGTCTGCAGCGTCAGGACTGAGGGGGAATACAGAGTCCAGAATCAGGCTGGGGATCAGGGTGTACCAGCAGACACATTATTGAAATCCTAATGTAACAAGAGAGTCACAGTTAGGCCTAGACAGGTTGGTAACTGTGTTAACTTTTAAAACATTCTGGTAAATTAGTAACTAGATCGTGACCAAACTATTCAGGTTCTGAGCTAATCAAGACTCACCCTCCCTATCTACCCCATGCAAGAAATATATCCTGTCTGAGACAGACTTAACCTAAGCCTCTAAACCAGTTGCCTCATACACACCTCCGCTCAGAGGCTGCCAGGAATGGCCAAAGGTCAGGGTCCTAAATGAACTGGACTGAGTGTGGAACATTTATACATAGGCAATGATAGCTATGCAGGCAAAGTGATGATGGAAAGCAATTCAAAAAATAGTTCCACTTGACACTAGACATGTGGAAATCACACCTTGGTCCAATGAAGAGTACATAAAGCAAAGGTTATGTGTGACATATGTAGGTCAGAGCCAAGCTCTGAGGAAAGTGTCAAGTTCTGTTCTTGGAAGACAATCTCTCGGTCATAGCCTGTCTCAAGAAAACTGAATGGCTTCAGTAAATCATGAAACTAAAAATATTTTTAATATCAGTGCCAAAATGTAAAAATATCACAGACCTACCACAAAACATCTCAAACTAATCACTGCAACTCTCTAAACGTTTTATTGATTTGAGCTAAGCAACTAATTTGACAATTCCTTCCTTTAAATAATATTATAACTTTGACAAAATATACATGATACCAGCTAGATATCAGCTAGAACGTAAACAATTAAAACCATTTCCAGAGAACTTATTTTGGGTTGCAATAAATTGTTGTTGTGGCAATGTACTAGTACACACCATGCATGTGCTTTTTTGCCCTTGTTTACACTGAAATCATCAGAAAAACAGTTCAGGTTCATCTTAGCCTGACACACGTGAGCAGCTCAAAATAATCTGCCCAGTTCAAGATTAAAGGGGTGAAAAAGTGTGTTGGTCAGGACGTCCAGGATTGGCTGCCCCACGGAGGGTTTAAAGGTCCCCTCCTCAGAGTGAAGAGACTTTAACCCAGCTCAGATAATGGCACGGAGCCAGCTTACGCCCCACACTCCAATGGTCTACTCTCTCGCTTCTACTGACACGCCACAGCAACGAGCGACAACAAACACATGGCCCCAACACACCCCTGCTTTACACTACAAGGACTCAGCTTACCCCCGGTAAAACTGGGTAAGCCTTGGGGCAACTAAGACCAAGCACCAATACACAGAAAACAGTTGGCTTTACATGTTTTATGTGGTAATCCCACACAAATGCAACACAGCTAATTAGCAAAAGACATGAAGATTAAAGTTGAAGTGAACAGCAAACAGTGCTTTTTTCTTTCTTCCAAATGAGACCACTGACCTGTCATTGAGGACAGCCCCCTCTGCCTCAGGGGGAGCGATGGAAAGCTGGAACGGAGTGTTGAAGTAGTGCTGCTGCTCGTCTGAGCGGTGCACCACCTCTCCGCCACGCACTACCAGAAAGCCAGAGTCTCCCAGATTGGCCGTGTGCAACCGGTGGCTTTGCCTGTCCAGCACCACGAGACAGGCTGTGCTGCTGCCTAAACACACACACACACACACACACACACACACACACACACACACACACACACGGAGGGATTATGTTAGCATGTTCTGTTTGTATATTGTTGATCCAATGGATGCTGCTATTAACATGTTGGAAAACAACCTGATCTGATCATTTGTTATGGGTAGTAATATGGTATTGATTTACCGCAGCCAGAGTTATAGAGCCTGAACCCATTGAAAGAGCACAGTGCCAATGTTAAGTTAGCTGAACAGAGTGTGCCGCCACACCCTGTTGGTGACTCATCCGCACCACTGGAATGTACTCTGAATTTTACTACCAAACTCCTGATACACTGTGATTCACTTTTTCTACTGTGTCCCCCTCAATAATACAATTACTGCTGCTGGTCTCAAGGAACTTCCCTTTCCCGTGTTGTTTTTCCCATTTAACATGCAATATGGAATGGAAAAATACAGGGCCTGGCCCTAGACAATGTTCCTGCTTTCCCATATCTTAATTATATTCATAGAGTCTGGTTGGCTAAGAGTACACGTATCAGCATGCACCATTCTACAGAAGAAAAAAATAAGATTCTGGAAATGGATTGCAGGGAGCAAGACCATCCCATGACTTTCTGAGATCTAGCCGTTCTCTGGCTTAAAATTCCAATAACATCCCAACCCCCAAACTGAGAAGACTGAAACACTTGCCTGTCCCATTTCAGAAATTGTAAACCATTCTCACTTGAGATGTTAGACCATATATTATAGATTTGTATGGGCTTCAACATGAAATAGTGACTTGAAGGCAAAAGGACCAGTGGAAAAAAAGTTGCCGTGAAATCCCCAGGTACATTACTTGAGGTGTTCCCTCACCTAGCAGAGGCACTTTGTTCTGTAAGAGCTCATAGTAGCTGGATGTAAGGATCCCTACAGGGTTGCTGGGGACAAAGCGCCCCTCCTTTATCAGTCTCTCACACGTCTTCATTAAGGTGCCTGAAAACTGTGATGGATCCACTCCATAGTCCCGCCAACCACCTACTCCATCTGCCACACCTGAAGAAAAACACACACAGGAAAGATTATTATGCTGGTTGACATTCCAAATATGTTCTCCTTTCTTAGCTGTAAACTAGTCTAACCATCATGCAGCTGTGACAGCACAAAACAATAGACACTTTCTCAAAGACACAAACAGAACATCAAGTACAGGACAGAACACAGACTGAGGAAGAGAATTTACATTTTTTGTCTTGCTTGTCTCATAAAATGCACACTGGAAATGACTGGGCTTATCTAGAGATTTGTCACAGTTGAAGGCATCTTAACTGAATAAGTTCCTCCAAGGATTCAAGATTATATTTAAAAAATGGTGTGCTGGTGATACATTAGACTGGGAGTTTTAACAGAAATTGTGACTGTCATATTTGCAGTACGTTTCTTCTATGTTCATACACATTTTCTCAGAATCATGCACGGCACAATAGTTATGTAGCTAGTTCGTCTTAATGGAAAGCCCATTATGATGGGAATAGCCAGTCTGAGCCAAGTTATTCCTAGAAAGGAAACTTTACCCAGCTACTGAGGACAGAGGAATAAGCTCCAGTGACCATACAAGGACGGTTTTCTCCATCTCTTCCCTAGTCTGCTTATCTCAGATTCAACAAACTGTAAAGACAGAGCAGTAGGCAATACCCTCGCTAATACACAAAAGGCATTTACATTTTTTTCTCTTCAATACACTTCAGAAGAGGCCTTTTTGCGAGAAGCAGACCAGACACCTTACAGAGGTGAAATTTAGTTTCAGTGAAATTGGATTTAAAAAATAATTCACCCACATAGCCTGAATAACAATAATAAGCAGTAATCATACTGGGTTAACAATATCTAGAACTGCAATGTGTGCAATCAACAAATGAACTAGATGTCTAATAAAAATGGAAAAGAATAATCATGCTGTTCATTAAAAAAAAACAGTTAATAAGGACTCTCATGTTCAGCAGACAGCAAACGCGCTACTCACCCAAAACATCAGCCGATCTGTGTCGGGCAATGAAACAGGCGTCGTCCCCATAGCACATCCCTTTCTTGAGGATACCCTTTCGAAAGTCCTTTCCAAACCCGCAACTTGCTGTCACCAGACCGTAGTCTCGGCTGTCTGTTTGAGAAAGTCCGCCGATGACAGCTCTGGCAACCAGTCTACCGTAGGAAAGTACGGAAAACATCCCCTGTAGCCTAAAGAAGGCTATACACTAAATCCTGGCACCAATTTGCCAAGCTAGCAAACGAGCTAGCTTAGCGTTGGATGTCAGCACACAATATTGACTTGATAGCAAGCTAAATAGCTAGATTACTCTGTGTTCCTAGACAATGTTAGCTTGAAGACGTTAGCTTTCTTCACGGTGGCAAAAACATTAGCCATGCACACGCAAACAAAGCCGCGCGCCAGGATTATTACCCCCGCCTGGCTAGCTGTTAAGTAATATCTAAACGAGACAGTTAAACATCAAATTCACCGAACTCCATTGGAATCGATCATTCTCGAGACCCACAAGTACTCCTTTGACATAGTCATGGTGGTAGTACGACGTTTGCAAACTAGCTTTTACATTATATCACAGAACAGAGGGCAGCCCCTTTTCATCTACAAGAAGTGGAGGTCTTGTGACTTATCTGACGTCACTACACATTACGCAATGTAGACTTCCTTATAAGGGAATACTACATCAGTAAGATACAAACTACGCGGCAGGTCGATTATCCTAGGGCCCAATAACGAAGACGCATGAATATAATGACATCTCTTTTGACTACTCCCGGCACAATCAAAATCTTCAATTAAAACATTAATTCTATGAATAGCCGTTTATATAGGCCAACCTATTTTTCCAATGTTTTTTTCCTCTAACATTATTCTAATAGAACTTCCATGTATCATGGTTATTAGCTGTCGTCATAGTAAATGAAGAAAACAACTCAAGACCCTGGGACAAACAATATCCCTACCTTTAAATGACTTTATACGTGTGTACGTTAATGTACTCCACTGTACCATCTCTGACGCAATTTAAACAGCGTATAGCACAGCGTTTCCCAACCTTTTTCAACCCACAGCACACTTGCATAAACGTATTTATTTCACGGCACACCCAATGTGTAAAACTGAGTCACTTAATACAATAGATTTGGTTACCTTTCCAAAATGTGACTTTCCCAACATTCCACGGCACACCGGCTGTGAAAAGCTGGTCTAGCACCACCATGTGGCTGTTACCATGAACAAGACAAGAAAGATAATTATCAACATAACATGAGTTTCAATGGAGTTTGTTACTAATACCTGACATGCAATAAAATCCAAGCCCAAATGTTCAGCTAAAATACACAAAGTTTATTAGAAAGATATTTAGACATTACAAGAATGCTTTGTTTATTCGCTTAATTCAGCACAAGACAAGTTTTCAAAATGTGATGATGCAGGCGCTGAGTGCAGATTCTTGTCTTGTGATAAAGAAAATTGTACAGAAACAAAACAGATGTGATATTTCCACAGTTATTTCATTTTCTTTGCTGACAGTGATAAATAGGTGCAATAACTTGAAAGATAAAGAAATTGGAATAAATTGTGCACAGCTTTTATACAAGGCATTCCTGTGCATAATTAGCCATATTGTTACAATGTTCCTTAACTGAACAGTCATATGTGGCAAACACTAGTTGCAAAATGGAGTGCAAAACACCTGAGGTTTTCATGGTGACATGTCAATTTACCCTTGTTGACAAAACAAAACGTTTTGCTTTTATTGGGTAGGTGTGGATATCTTTATAACTTTCAATATTGGCTGCACAGAAGGTAAACAAACCCTTCAAATGCAAAATACAAATGCAGACCAGTGAGTGGGATACTCATCCACATTATTTCTTTGCTTGCTTGGTGACCATGTTGCGGGGGGGAGTAACTGGACGGCTGCCATTAGGCTTTTTCTTCTCAGCTGGTTTTAAAATCTGTATGTGAGAAAAGAAATCGAAGTGAGGTTCTGAGCAGCCGTTGCATTAGTCAGCAATATTATAACTTCACAATTAAACTTACAAGATTTGGCAGACTATTAATAATATAACCTAATACAATGTATAATTCTATATAATGAACTACTTAGATTGTCTTAGCATCATTTCATTTTACAGTACAATATTCTGCAACCACTATAATTACCTGAAAAGAGCACATGAGGGTCTCATCCACGCTCATCATGGCCCCGGCATTGTCAAACTCCCCACAATAGTTTGGTGCTGAAAACAAAGTCACAAGCTGCCTCTTGGCGAAAAACTCATAGCCATCCTCAACAACCTGTCAAAAAAAGAGATTAGCAGAAATGTAGAAAAAAAACAAGATTAAACAAAACAATGGCTCTCCTCATAGTGATGTCTGTAAACATTGTTAAGACTTATCATGAAGCGGCACAAATTTAGCAAGGAACACACTTTTGTCTTTAACATTTGTTAATTGACGTACCTGGTGGGCACGGCAGATCAAGTCCAGATCATGTTTGTGCAGGAATTTAGCCACCACCTCGGAGCCAAAGGTGAATGACACGCCTCTGTCATTTTCTCCCCAGCCCAGGACGTCCTTATCTGGATCAGACCAGAGCAGGTCACAGAGGAGACCCTGGTCGGGAACATCAGTAGGTCGCATGACACGTCTGATCTGCTCCATGGACTGAAGGTCTGGTGACAACCCTGAGAAGCAGAAGATTCCACAAATACAATGGTTAATATGTAACAGCTAACAGCAGTTCTGTTTCGGTTTAACAATGAGTAATTAGACAGAAATTATGACACACTTCTGACTATTACCTATACTATTACTAAATCAGGAGTACTATTGTAGAATAGCCTACACACAAATGCCTCCCAGAAGGACTGTGGACATTAAAGCAATTTTGCATGGGATGAGTGTGCTTGATTTGCTATATTGAGCTCTTCGACCACACTAGCAAATCATTGCTAATGGAAAAAAAGTAGTTAGAAAGAAGCGCACAAGGAATTGAAAAAAATTGGACAACCTTAACTTGGTTCATTTAGAATTGACGTTGGCAATTGCACTCAGCAGTATTATCAATGATATTTGTTGCTGCATGCAGAATTCAAGATTTTGAAACTACTTCTGGAGTCAAGCTGCATGATCTATTAAGTGTACCGGTGACTGCTCTATTATGGTCATGACCAGCTATGAAAAGCATAGATAGCAGTTGTTCACAGCAGGCAAAAGTAACTGTTGTGTATTCTTTCTCTGTATACCATGCATACTTTCTTCAATTACTTGAGTTCCTTGTGGTTGCAATGACTCTTTCTGCTGTTAACTTAACTACTAAATGGTACTAACTCCCATGACTCAAGAGTTCATATAAATAGTTTATTCATGCGAAACAAAAGCCTACCTCCATGACAGCAAAATATCTTTTCATCAACAATGGCAGCAATGGGGAGACAGTTGAAACAGTCTGTGAATGTTTTCCAAAGCTTGATGTTGTATCGCCTTTTACCTAAAACAAAACCATAGTGCAAAATCTAAATAGAACATCAACTGGGGATTCAAGATTACATTGCATTAAACACAAAGATATAACTCTATCTAAAAGATCAAACGTTTTTACCACTACAACAGAACATTTACTTACACTCATCATAGAATCCATATATTCTGTTGATGGATGCGCACTCGTGGTTTCCCCTCAGAAGGAAGAAGTTCTCTGGATATTTAATTTTGTAGGCCAGGAGTAGACAGATTGTCTCCAGAGACTGCTTACCTCTGTCCACATAATCTCCCAGGAATAAATAGTTGCTTTCTGGAGGGAACCCCCCATACTCAAAAAGCCTTAGTAGGTCGTAATATTGTCCATGAATGTCCCCTGCACAAGACATCCATATTAGCATCCAAAGCTAAAATCTGCCGCCTCAAAATTCGACATGCAACATCATATATTTAGGAACAATTTTACTGGACCACAACAGAGAAAAACAGAAAAACATCATACGTTCAACTGAACTCACCACAAATCTTGAGGGGGGCTTCAAGCTCCAGAAGGATGGGTTGACTGAGAAAAATCTCCCGCGACTTCAGGCATAATCCTCGTATCTCGTTCTCCTGCAGCTGCACATTCTTTCCAGGTTTAGCACCTCTGACTGTGAAATAAAGCATTGTGTCATTACAGTGTTACGTTTGTTCAACACACAGAACATGCTTGAAAGAGTTGCGGCTAAACAACAACATGATGACTGAATCAAGATTGATGTCGTATGACTTTTAACGCCAGATTACCGGGCGTTGTATATTCGCACAGTAGCAACGAAATGTGATAATAAAAACAATTGAGGCTACGATGGATAGCTGAGGTTATCTAGTTGTGTGTATAAGGTCAGCTTTTGTCAATAAAATATAAGCTGTTCGATATTTAGTCATGATAATGGTTTTAAACATTTACCTTCTAAAAGTCGCTGGATAATACTGTCTATATTGAGTTTGTCAACATCCGCCATTGCGACGTAGATGGCTAGCTAGCTGTTTTGGCAGTGTGTAGGTTGAAAGCTAGTAATCGTTAGCGTCGTGAAATGCTCCAGATAACGAAACTATTACGTGAGTGCTGTTCTTCTCGATAATAGCCGGATAATAAACTACGACGACATCTTAGCTTAGCACAAAATAACATCTAAGTCGTGAAACTTTGGTATAGTTAACGCTAGCTGCTCTCCTTTCGAGAAATATCCATATGCTTTTAGCCTGTTAGCTGCAGTATGTTAGCCCGGCTTTCGCAAGGAAGGAGGCTTGAACAAAATTGCACTCAGAAATTCGGCAACTCCCACTAGCACTACTGAAAAAGTCTTGTTTGTTGCTGCCATCTGCTGACCATCCGTAGCGTTTTGTAGCTCACCCTCTAGTCTCGCGATGCCAGACCTATCGCCACACTTCGTTGCGCTACTCACCCTGTATAAACAAAAAAAATATTATTTGAAATAATCGAAGTCAAAATGTTTACTGGTACTGACTGTTTACATAACCAATTCCACAAAATTATTAGATGTTTTTGCTGACTTTAACACATAATACAATTACATGGAACATTTGGGTTTTCAACACAATGGAAAATATCCTCAAATATGCTTAGCTATGTTTACTGTATAACTATAACTGCAAAGTAGACAAATGAGGTTAACTTATTATTGGTAATTTTCCCACTCATGTGTGATAGTATACAGTATACTCGGTTTTTGTAGTCCAGGTTTCCAGCTATGTCTTGGGAAATTCTGTGAACATTTAAATGGGGGCAATTGTAACTTACCCAAGGCAGCAGAAGTGTCCCTTAAGTATATTAACTTCTTTGAACTCCTGGATTTGAGCCTGTTCAAACATGGTAAACACTTGAGCTGGCTCCTTCTGCTCTTTTCTTTGCTCTTTTGGGGGCCTAAATTGGACAAAGACACCCTGATTAAATGCAGTATTTTGTAAATAATTGCTTTTGCCCCATGACTATGCCAAACATTATTGATATTTAATTTGAAAAGTATAAACTCCATGCTTGATGCTTTTTTATTAAGTGATAAAAATCACAGAGGTATAAATAATTATTGTTAATTGTCTAATTGTCTAACAAGTCAAAGTCACCAACAATGACATCATTCCCCCTTCAATAAATTATTCAGAAAATCATAACCAAGGTAACCATCTTCAGACTCCTCACCAATCATACCGGTGGCTGGAGCAAAACCAATAAGAAACCTTAAAGTTACTGGAGGCAGTTTATCTGTGTGGAGGTGGTTTCGGTGACTCCTACCGTTTGCTTAGTGTAATTATTTTCCTTAACCGTTGCAAAAAAGACATGCAGAATCCTCATGGTCACTGCATATCTAACATCAACGACTATACTCCCAAGTGTGCAAGTATGGGCATCTCTTCCTGATTTAGTGACGCACTTCCCTGTGCCATTAAGCAATTCCTCAGTTTCACAGGACATCGTACCCAGTGGCAGACATAATTAGTGTTAAATATTGAGACTTCAAGAGGATTGATCTGAACAGCGATTTTTTCATTCTCCCATTGACATTACAATATGCGATCAGAAGAAATGTATTGATAATCCGTTTATATAAAAACGTTGCCTATATCTGCTTTTAGAATAAATGGTTTAGGCCCATATGTTCAACCCTTACATCAACTGGATATACATTATGATATCTTTATATTGGTGAATTATAAAGAAGGCTCTGTGTTGTCTTTAGAAATACAGAGCTCCTAAAGAACGAAGATCCAAAACTTGGGCTTTTGCTTATGCAGTTTGACGGAATGCTCTTTTAGTCTTTCTCACACCCTTGCACAAATCCCCTGCTGTCTAATGATGGAGGATTACTGTTCCTCTCTTAGAAGCTCTAAATCCAAGGGTTAACTGTTTGTGAGAATTATGAAGTCCCATCTGAGTTTGAGCCATTTAAGGTGTGTTTTTCAAAAATCTCACTGAATTAGAAAATGAACCACATTAAGAACCATTTTGGATTATTGCCTCCTGTATCTATCTCTTGACTATACTAAATTCAAATGGAAACTAATAATACCAACAACCTATTTTTTGTTGATTTATTTATTTTATTTTGGTTGTTAAAAGCTTTGTCAGTGTCCTATTGACAGAACACTCCATATGACAATTCGTGTTTACCTTGCCCTAACGACCTTTAACCCTTTTCATCTCCAATAGATGGTGCTATAAACTCATATTTCTAAAGTTTTAATATTTTACACTAACAGTGTAATTAGCCACTCAGAATGATAAGTTAATATAATTTATCTATATATTTATATATCACTATTTATATTCTTACAAAATTGGCATTACCCTGTTCAACTGAGACATCCTTTAGAATTGTATCAGCTAGTGTTTGAAATTGGGTGGGAAAACATATAGATATAGCCTAATAGACTATACATGCACCGCAATGTGACAATGAGGCGCCCGAAATAGTAATACATATTTTAATAACTTATATTTGAATGTTACACTAGGTTTTCTGATAACTCAAAAAGTAAAAGTATGCAACATTAGACATTTAAAAACTTCGCTCTTCCACTCAATATAATTTAAGTAGACCTATACATCACTTTGATGTAACATTGTCCTTCAGTTAGAAATATTTAAATTGTTTATTTATGGCTCCTTTTCGAAATATAATTTTATCTCCACAACACAATCTAAGTTCTGAGTATTTTGAGGCATCAGCAATAAAATATCTTGCTTTTCAGTGGATAAAAGCACACAAAATAACCGCCAGCAGGAGGAGCAAAAGATGCTAAATTGTTCTAATCGATACCATATCTCATGCAGCTCCACATTCTATCTGAACAGTGGAAGTGACAAGTTTTAAAAAGCGCCGGGGGGTTAAATTAACTATACCGCAGCTAAATACGAAAGAAAGAAAGATACCAATTAATCACTTTCTACACAGTGACTCTGAATAGGAAGTTAGGCCTATAATTTGAAATAAGTAATAATAATAATAGGCTATAGTAGCCTAAAATAGCCAATTTATAAAACAAACCAATCCAATAATAATATACATATGAATAGGGTAACCCAATTACTTTTGGGATTGTTATTTTTTCACTTTTTAGACAATTTGGAGTGGATCGTTTCACAAAAGTACATTTTTTAAAAAGTGATTATTTCTTGGGTGAGTGTTTGTGTTCCGAAATATTTTTTGTAGGTTTAATATGTCACTATATATTATGTTATATGCTTATAATAAACCCTAGGTGAGAGCTCTGACATAGCCTACATTTAAGTCTATCAAATTTTCAACTAGGTGAATGTTAAAAGTTAAAATCTCAAATTTAGGACATTTTTAATAACGTGAGCCACAATGGTTTTATTTTTGTTGTTGTCCGTCTTCGCTTTTCAGACAGTATTGATCAACCTCTTACGTCAGTATAGATAACTTTGCCAAACCAAAATCAAGTGCAATTGTCCAGTTAGGTTAGCATAGGCTATATGTTCAGGACAGCAAAGATGCACGGACAGTTTGCATAGACTTTTAAACGGGGTTCCACCATCGCGTTTCCGTGATCAAACATGTTGGTAGACTTGCCAACATGATCAGTGAGCGCTCATGTATTCATTACTTTTTTTTCCAAAGTAGAACCTGCGATCGTAAACGTTGTTTAACGAGGGGAATCCAGCCCACATATTTATTGCAGCCGCAGAAAAAATCTCTTCAATATCCCCCAAGATGGCCGCCGATGTGGGATCGATGTTTCAATATTGGAAGAAATTTGATCTACGGCGGCTTCAGGTTAGTGCTATCCTTTACCTTTCTCTGCATATATCGTTATAAAATGTAATATACATTGAACTGATAAAAAATATGTAACTGCAGAGCAATGTGCAACTAAACCGGCGGCGTTCCATTGATAGTTATTAGAAATTGATCCTCTTCTGCCTTTGTTCAGTTCAATCATTGATCAGCGATGGAGCGACCATAGAGTAGCACAGGCGCTCTGAAGCCCACGCTCTGCGTTCACCACTGGGATCAGCACCGCGGACAGCACAAATATTCCTATATGATTCCGTTTTTATAGCACTTATTAACAGTGTACCGAAACTTTTAAGTCGCTCGTGAATCTTGGTCTGTAAAAGTAACTTTTTTTTTTACCGGATTGGTGGACAGTAGATATGTGACAATAATATGTTTAAATATAGTGCAGCCTAAGCTATAGTAGTTTGTTGCGACTGTATTTATAACATTCTATCCTATTTTATCCAGACTAACACGCTGAGCTCACCGTATATACCTATTCATTAGATCAATTTCTTTTGCACGCGGAAACTTTACGCATTATAGACGTTACAATTTCTTGACTGACGTTTTTATTTAAAACTTAGAAATTGGCACGACTAGGCGTTGATTATGTTTGGCATGGCACATTATAGTCATTTAAACACCAGAACAGTTTTAGGCTACTGTATTTAGTTACATGGGACACAATTTAGGTGACCTACGGTAGAGTTTTATTCCGGATAGTTTATAGCAAATACGCGTTGCCTGTCATCTTGAACCATTCGGATACGTTTAGGGCTATGTAGGCTTTTCAGTTTGTACATAATTTTGACTGACCCTAATATTAATAGAACCCAAAACGACCCTTTAGAATATGAGCTGTTTGTCGTTTGGTTCAAGTTAACTAAACATGTCGAAACGTTTCTATTTGGACTGCATGGAATTGCTAAACAACGTATTTTGTTTAAAACGCACCCCCCTCCCTTATTAAACCGCAGTGAGGGCGCTAGGCTATTCGGGCAAGGGCTGTGTAATTGTATTCCCCGCTAATGTTTGTAAATCAGGCTCGGCCAGCGCAAGGGCAATGTCTCTGTCATATGATTGATGTTCTGTAACATGAGAAATGACAGGAGCATGGCAAGCCAGATCCCCTGGAAAAGCCTGCCGAGAAGAAATCAGATCTGTTCTAGGTTGTGTTGTGTGGCTGATTGTTATTCTACCTCCCAGTCGCTGGACTGTAGCATATATTCTCGGATCTAAAGGGCGATTTGAGCTCCCTGCAGTCTAGCCACATCAGCTCATTGTTGAGCTGTATTTGAGCATGTCCGTCGGGACTCATCTTCACGTTGTCCATAATAAAATTAGATATTAGAATGGTCCAATTACGTTGTAAGAAGGAAAGTTTGGGACCAACAAATCTATTTTAACTGAGATTTTTTTTTAAATAAATTGTTTATTACTATTATATAGAACAGAACCAGAGGCTTTATTATGGTCACCATTCAATAATGGAGATACCTATATATTGGCTTTATGTTCTACAGGTTAGGAAATGGTGGCCCTAATTTGTGTTTCATAATGTTCCACATACTAAATGTAAAAATACCATGCTATCTCATAAAAACAGGCAAACTGGCCTAAGGGTTATTATAGGCAAAAAGCAAGGCTATAATATGTGAACATACTGTGTACTGTTTGGGAAGATTCCGGTGTGTTGCCATTCACTTCAATGGCCCCGGAGCACCTGCTAGACTGTATCAAATGCTCTTTAAGGGTTTTACCCAAATAAAAATGAGATTATCAACTACAATTTTTTTTGCTTGTTCAGTCAATTATGCACAGTCAAAATAGAGCAATGTAAGTATTTTCAGCATATAGCTTACAGATGCTATATGGAAGCAGGACATGGCACATTCATTAAATATAGAAAATCATGTGTTTTGCTAGCGTTATTTAATTCATCTCCATTGAGTTGCAAGACAGACAGATTTTCGGTCATTAAATTAGGAGAACATTTCTTTTCTTACCATAATACCTATAAACATTTGTAATGTCTATGCAGCACTGTATATTCTGTAAGATAAATAATTTACTCAAAACCTAATGAAAAGAGGACAGAGAAAGTACAAGCATGCAGGTGGAGTGACCTTGGTTCATGCTGGCGGCAGGTCATATGGCCAGTGCAGCGGTAATCATTCACACCAGCCAGATGGCATTTCCGTGGGTGACCATGGAAAGGACAGGTCAGAGGCTACCCTGCCAGGTCCGCCACACTAAAAACCAATGCTCTACCAATGAGATGCGTGCCCAGGAGATAGTTCAAACAGTAGGGTGTCTTATTAGATGCAGGTGAAAAAATATTGTATGGATGCATAAAACAGTATTATTATGTGCACCAATTTATCAATACTCTTTATATACATTTCAATTGGTCTATAATATCAAATCAATCACCCATTAATGCCACTACACTGCAAAGCTGTAGGAAGATGATTTGGTGAAAGTGCATGTTGAATGTTGCCCTTTCAGATAAAAAAAACCGAATGTACTGCATTACTGAATAAGTAGAGACATCCTTCTGTTGTTTTAGCGATGTTGCAATGCTTTGCTCTCATGGTGTAACATAGTGTTTGTCTTAGTTGATGTAATTTCTTATTTTTTTGTCTCCATGCTCTCCTCCATGCGTAGGAAAGAGAGAAAGAGAGAGAGAGAGAGGAAGAAAGGTTTAGATCAAGAACAAAAGGCTGTGATTGTACTACATTTAGCATGACTCAGTTGCTCTGGTGTCAGCTCTAATCCACACACAGAAGACAACAGTGTTGCCAAACAGTGAAATTGCTTTGCAGCCTGTGAGGCTAGCTGTCTTTGCTGCCAGCCTGCTCTCTGTGTGCTGTGTGCCAGTGTCTCCCGCCCCCTAAACCTAACCCTGCAATATCAAATTGTCTGTGAAATCTTTCCTCTGTCTCTCTTTCATTCATATATCTGTTTGTGGATAATGTTTATGCAACACAAGCGATATCATAATCTCATTGAAGATTGACAATGTCCACAGCTCTAATAAGGGTGCCGTTTATGATTGTAGCTTGGGTTTGTTACCTAAGAAGCCTCTTCAGGTAGCCACTGACAGACCTTGGGGGTGAGAACATCCCCGTGCAAAAAAGCACACACACCAAGCAAATTTGCAACTTCAAAGGTGACCTCACATTGCTTCGTGTGGGCGCTACATGCTCATCATAATATATTTTTCAGACTTCTCCTCTTGCTAGACTTTTCATATTAAGTATCAGTGGGTTAACCAAGTAGATAATAAGCTCCCTCTTCCTTCAGGAAGGTTTGAGTGGCAAACAGTGCCTGCCACAAGAATATTTTAACATGCTTTCATACAATATTGGTTCTGTGAATGAATGAGTTGGGCATTTCGTTTTATTGACTTGAAGTCACCCCTCTTGGTATTTGCCAGTGACAACAAAGAATATAAGCAAGAGGGAAGCCTTTACAGGACCATCTGGGGTAAATTGAGATGTGAAATCCAGGAGCCATAACCCCAGGACATAAAATGCTGGAACATTAGAAAGAAAGAAGAGTGAAACTGACTTCAGCATTAAGCTGTTTAACCTCACTGTGTAGCATTAGTGGTAGAGACTTCAAAGCTGATGCCTCAACGTTGGGAGCGGAATGACAAATGGGTTTAGAGACAGCTACGGTGAGCATTCTCAGAGAAAGACTAGGCCTGTCATTAATGTCAGCTTAATCACTTTGACCTTCATTCAAGCAGATTTCCATACATCCACACTCAGTTTGCCTCATTCGTACGTGTAGAGTATTTGCTGTAGTTTGAGAAGTGTGTATGTTGATATCTTTCCATCAGTGATGATATGCTCTTTGTTCTCACGTAGTACATTGCTACGGCTTTTTGAACTACGCAAGTTAAAGTGAATGAACGTATTTTGGTGTGTAAGATGCTCATTATGATAAATAACACCTATGATGTTTGAGTGTATTAAAGTAAGGATTATGTAAGTTTTAATGTCCATTTTCTAGCAAAAAAGTGTATTTTATTTTATTTTATACCTTTATTACTTACCTCCTGGCAGATATCAATAAAGTAAAACATTTCTGAGAGAAGATTCGTCTATATGAGTGACCTAGGCCTTGTATTCAGCCGCTCAAAAATCTTTGGAAGCCGGCAAACACTAACCAATCAGGACAGTTGTTGCAAGGAGGCATGGCTACCTGCCTGTCAATAACCTAGCATGCACACTCCTGCTTAAAAGGACGGCTGTATCGGAGCATGTGTAAACACCATTTAAAGGGAGGGGCTTAGGAGAGGGATAGGAGGGATCAGAGACTAGATAGGTTGGCTTTTTGGTTTGGGTTCTTGGGCTTTTGCTATTCAAATTCTTACTTGTTTTTGCCCAGTTCTCTAGGCTTACATACTGAACCTTTAATTGTTGTCAATTTATGTTAATAAAATATTCTGCTCCTTGCCTGACTATCAGAATTTGTTTCTGGTGGAAATCTGTCTGGTTTTTGAGCATTTACTCCTTCTACTTAAAAGAAAACTGCACCCCCTTGATTGAACAGTAACAGTGACTTGATAGTTGATAGTGCTTTATGGCAGAAGACTTAAGATATTTCATGGCAGTGCTCTTAACACTCCTGCACCTTGGCTGGAGCAATTGCTTTGCAGGAGTAAATAACCAGCTTTAACAAAACTTCAGGGACACATTAGTGTGCAGGAAGAAGTATCCATGGTGGCAGGGCAGCCTCCTTTTCCTTAGCGATGAGGCAAGCGGAAGCATCAGGGGGAAGGTAATGGCTCATCGGTATGGGTATAAAGCTGTGTCCTCTCTCCCTGCTGACAGCCAGTCCCCTGCCCAGCAAGTCCATATTGAGCTGTGTATCTCGACTGAGGCACCGCTTTATTTGTTTTGACTGTTTGACGGCACTGCAGACGTATTGAGCACCGGTCTTTCTTGTTCATTTTACTGAGCTTACATTGAATCCCCCCATTCTCCATCTACCTCACTTTCTCTTTCTTGTCCCTCTTCCATCCTGCCTCTGCTTTGTTTGGCAGGGCTTCAGTAATTTATCTCTCCATTGTCCAGTTCGTCCTTCATGGATAAAAAAGAAGACTGTTTTTGTTTGTGCTGGGTCTTTGTATGGTGTGTGTTTAGATGCATGTTTGTGTATCAGGGGTTAGCGTGGTGTGAAGGGTGCTCCTGGACCCCAACGCTCCCTATATCAATTCCACACTGCCCTGCTTAATAGACTCTTTGGGAATTCCTGTTGGTCTTTTGCTATTTGCGCCTTCTCTTTGTTTACTAGACTGAAAGAATAGGTGGCTTTTGCATAGCATCTATTTGTTTGACCTATTTGTCCTCATTTAAGGGTAGGACGAAAAACCTGAGGAATATGGCCTCTTGTGGTTTCTTTGGAGTATTAAATCGGCATTTGTTATCTCAGCAGCTGTCCCCTAATTTATCAAAAAAAATTATACAAAAGGTGTGTTACAGCAAAAACAGATGGATCAGGCTTGTTATGTTAGCCAGTCCTGTCTTTGTGCAGCTGCTGCCCCTGCACACTTAATTACTCTCTTATTCATCTCTAACAATGGGAGGGGGATAGAATAAATCTGAGAAGAGTTCTGCTTTTTTACTATGAAGGTGCAGATTGGGACCTTAAAGAGAGCGAATGGCTTCAAGAAGAACAGTTTATCATTTTTAATGGAGAGGAAAAGGAATTGAGGACGTGAGGCTGTGCTTTGTGATTTATACACCGCCTCAGCGGGCGAAAAGAACAAGTCTAAATCTCCGCTCACATAGCTGTTTGGAGTTGCTACTACTTATGTCTTGAGACACATTTCTTTCCTGTCTCTTCTTTCTTGTGTTGCACCGATAGTTCTAATTGATTATACGTTTGTTTAATTTTTACATCCAAGTACTAGGCCTACACTTAGATAAGAAATGATCTTGCATTGCTCTTGTTCACAACTGACAAAATAGAAGTATATTATTCTCTCTCTCTCTCTCTCTCTCTCTCTCCATATATATACATATATATATATATATATATATATATATAAATATTAAAACATGCACACTTGATTATTGGTAATTGGAATGGGAATAGCAGGGGATGCATCGCATCCTAGTGATCAGATGTTCTCCATATTTATTTGCATATATAACACCTACGATGTTTGTGTGGCTGGCTTGTTTGGAAATGCCTGTGATGTCACATACTCATTTATTTGGGGAGTAAAGGACGCTTTGTGTATTGATTAGGTGTTGCGACTGTGTTAGCAGCTCTGCCAGTGTGCAATATATGCCCTGAGGCAATCTTTTTTCTGGTAGTCCTGCGGTTCTCTTGAACTCCATAATCTTAATTTAGAATTCATTTTGTTTATGCAACATGCACTGTTTTTTACATTATGATATGGTCACAGGTTCCTCCCCCTTAGTCGAAAGAACCATGGACTGTTAAGGCATTTAAAATCATAGTAAATTAGCAAGTAAATTATCGGAACTGAATTGAATCCATCCTTGTACATTTTCTATATTTGTCTCTTGCTGCTTTCCTCTTTAGTTTCCCCCTTTTTTACCAGATGAATTTCTGAGATTTTCTCTTCAACAAGCCCCCCTCCCTTTTCTCTATTTTTCCTCGGCGGTTTTCCCCAGACAGGTTCCACAGTGTTTTAGAGGGGATGGATTTAATTGCTCTGTGGGGATTGGTTGGCTGTGCCGGGCTCGGCTGTTTAATTAGTGTACCCTGCCGGGATTGGTTTAATGCTTCATGATCTTGAAATTGTCTGATTGTTCAGCCCTCTGGGGACTCTCTCTGCCTACGTAGGCCAGCAGGTTTAGCTAAACGTTGCTCCAGGCTCTAGCTGGATGAGGCTGGAGGAAGAAACCCCTTAGAGCTCAAATAGAAATGTTTAAACCGGAGGGCCAGTGCTTTTATTTGGACACACCTGGGAACCCTACATGTAAAAAGGACAATCCTCTGTGCCCTCGCCATCCCAAGAGCTTTTATAACACTGTATTGCAACAGGTCAATCAAAAGAATCAAGCTATGTTCATGCGTGCATCAGAGAGATATACTTTCCACACATATTAATATTCAATAGGTACAATTCAAACTTTTTCTACAAGGTGGGTTGGTGTTGTAAGTTAGATAGACTGTATGCTTTTTATTATGTTTTTTTTATTATTTACCACATTTTATTCTTGAATACTAATAGAGTGTCAGTATAAGCCTTTTTCTGTGAGGCCTTTAGGAAGGCACATGTGGAGCTATGAGTTATGGACGTTGTCACCTTGAGACAAGCAGTTGAAGAAATTATTTTTGTGCAAATAGGATAAGGGGCCGCATGTCCCTTCTCTGCCATGGGATGCCCTTGGCTTGCTTCAATCATGGCAGAGATGTTGACCTTAACAGTAAATGTGCTTGGCATCCGATCCAGGACGAGCAAGAGGAAGGTGTGCGCTGGTGGGAAGTCCGACTACAGATTGTACATATTGAAGGCTGATGTAATTTCGTCTTATCAGACTTATCGAGCACACCCTCTCAAAGACCTCAACCTTGAAGTGAATGAATCATCTGTGGGTGATAATAAGAATATCTTCTTGAACCCATGTCCTTTCTGTGAAGGAAGTGTAGGTGTCTATAGCAAAGATTACTTTGTGCTCATTGAGTATGTATATAAATCATCCAGGCTGGTGCCACCTTAATGTAATGTATGCCACTGTTGTTGATTGGTTCAATGACGGTCTACTCAGGGGGTTACTTTAGCCTAGGTTTGATATTCCCTGTAGTGTTTACGCCCATGGAAAGACCAGCAGCTATGGGGATGCATACCGTATGATCACCACGGGGACAGAACCTGGCAACCGAGCGGCTGCTAGGAGCATGGCCAACCCCGGGCCTGGTCCCTCGCCCTCCTAGAGAGAGATGCCCTGATTACTGAGTGACTTTATGGTGAAAGGGTTTCTCAAGGTGCTCTTATTGTTGTTTGTTAAAATAATGATGAAGGGCTTTGACTAATCAAAGGTGCTTTGCTCATATTCCTTCTAATGCAAATGTGCATACAAATGCATTTACAAAGTGTATATGTTAATATTTGATTAAGATGTATTTTAATCAAATAAAAACTACATTTATTTTGGTTATAAATGTAACTATTTATTATTCATTGTATTTATTTATTTACTTACCAAGTTTGCTGGTAATATATGGCCACTTATTTAGCTTTAATTTAGCCTCAGGGGCATGACTGTATTATACTGTAGGGCCCACAACAATCATTAGCAGTGGAAGCAGACCTCGCTGTGTTTTGAATTTTATTAGTAAGTCCCAGAGCCCCTCAGTCCTACCCCTCTACTTCCTCACGGTTTAAGCAGGGGATGAGTCTGCCGTCCGTCTAGACGTGCGGCATCATTAACCTGCTGTGACCTCGGCCATTGATGAATTTGCTCTCACATCCCCGGCAGCTTAGTGTTAGCGACCTTAGGCTCCTCCTCCCTAACGGGCACGTCCACTGGGACCTGGGCCTCCTCTGGACTGGCCATTAGAGCCACTAGCCTCCATAGCCAGGCATTAATAGCAGAGGTGGCCACAGCTTCCCCTAGACTGCTGAATAATTCAGGGAGTCTGGGCAGTGTCTGGTCTCGGGGCACAGGGGGGATCTGAGCTGAGGTGCAGGGTGCACGGGGCTGTGTGGAGGTGTAGGGGTTAATAACAGGTCGTCCACTCTGTGTCAGCAGATGCTCTCCCCTGCACTCTCCTACACCGCCCGCCCCACCCCATGTATGAAAGAATCCTGTTCAGTTGATTAGATTTTTCGAAATGGATCAATTTTTAATCAGCGAAGCATCTGACTACGGTCAATACCATTGTCGCTGGGAAGACAGTTGCCGGACAGCCGTCTTTATTTACAGGAATGTTTGTTTTTTACTGTATTCAGATGTAGATGAAACGGCCCACTCAGACTACTGCACCAGTGCAGTCTCTGGCCTCTCCTAGCTTCAGCCTTAATGCGTGTTTCCAACAAAGCCGGCCAGTCATTCTAACTACAGTAACTATTGTGCCATATGAGCAGTTGCTTCATAGATTAAACTGATTAAACATACTCCTGTAAATCATGTGTTTGTGTCCAAAAGAAAAAAAGCTACCAACTGTATCATGACTGCCTACTCTGCTCTCTCCCATTTGCATGTACATAAGTACTGAGTAGGAGTGAGGAGCCGGAAAACTGCTGTAATATTGCCATCAAATTTTCATTGGGCCACAGGGAGATTTCAGCATTTTAAATAATGAGAGGCCTATAAACCCAGCATTCAGACCCTCAACATTACTGCTGACAGGATCTCAGTGAGAGTAGCACAGTAGCCTAAGTCCTCCATTTAGAATGTTATTTCAACTCCCTGTTTTTCAGTGTCTCTCAATCATCCTGTTGTTTCTGTCAGAAGTTCAGGGATGTTTCAGTTAACAGAGTTGTACAAGCATTCCTAAGCATTCCACTGATTGAGCACTGCTATTTGTTCACATTCCATTTGCAGTGAACACTTACTAGCTAATACATTTCACATAGCTCTTCTTACTATTGTGGCAATCATTATAAGGTAGTCAATATACTGTGGTTCCGCTTACCGCCACACTAAAGGCCTAAATGTTTCGAGTAAAATACTACAATAAATGCAGTCTCCAAACTTTTAAATGTTATGTTAGCTATTTCTGCCTGAATGCACTTACTCCGCTGTTTCTACCGTTCAAACTTTAGATATAGCCCAGAAGAGAAGAGGTCTGTTCTGGCTCCTTTCCGCGAGAGCCGCATAGTTTCAATCTTCAGTGGCGCAAACCTCACAATTTACCTGCTGCGGTGTCAAAGCAGCACAGGCTGCGCGATGCTTATTTTCCTTAGCAGCTTTGGAAAGTTCATTTCTGAAGGAGCATTATTTGACTTTATTCTTTGATCCCTCTAACAACAAGCGAACACTATAATTTGCATTCATTCTTTTTAGAAGAATAATGTCTGTACAGGCTCCCGAAGTCCACGCTAAGCTCCGCCTCAGCCACAGAAGCAGTTCCCACAGCTTACTTCCACATGAATCACTAATGTAGCATTATTAATACTAATTTATGAAGAAAATAGTAATTCAGATATAATTCAAGTACTAAGTTAATTTCTCAGCTCTTGATAACATACTGCTTATCATTTAGCCTTATTGCTATATGGGAACCATGTGAGATACTATTCTGAGTCTCGCTTGGTTCTTCTGCCATCCACCAATAGCCTGTCTGTATGCTCTGTTTGTCTATTTAATATGCAATGGCAGTCATTCAGGGACTTATTTTGTCCCAGTGTAAACGAACCGGCTACAATGATGAGCTGGAGCTACAGAAGCAGTGTCCATTGTTGTGTCAGTTCATTGACAGACCAGCAAACCCTTAAACCTTCTCTGAAGTGGTCTTGGCTTGTTCCCTGCAACTCACAAACATTCCTGAGCATTACCGGTGCATATGTATTATACAAGCTGTAAGTGGATTCACTCAATGGGAGATTTTGAATGGTTAATTGCACGTATGGATTGAGAGTCCATTAGCAAGACCTCAGTGTCTTGGACTCATGCATGAGCAGCAGTACAGATGTACTTGTTTTGATTGATTGATGCATTGACTTTCTGGCTTTTTATCCGTGAGAGGTAAATAGAAAAAAAACTCAATCAAAAGAGAACATTGCCGTTAAGAGTTGTACGTAAGGCCAGTTTTAAACACCACTATTTTAATATGTCAAAGGAGAGATCAAGTTCCTGAATCAACCTTGACCAGCTTTGTTTGTCGAGTTGATGCAAGCTTGCTTCAGGGTGGCACCGTAAATGTCCTGAGGGAAATATCAGGCTTATTTATTGGAGCCTTTTTAGCCTCAGTTCAATAAGCGCAGTCTGAGGGGCTGGGATACAGAGGCACTATCTGGAGGAGAAGGAGGAGCCGGGTCTGGCGTCAGCCCCACTGACAAGCTCTTATTTACCGTCCAGATCTATGACTCATTTTATGTACCTAATCGTAAAGCACTGAGATTTATCGGAGGTAACAGGACAGTGGGGAATACCCCAGGAGACTTACTGATTGCCCCCCTCCCCTGATCGGACTGTAGGTATACCTGTACCGGAAAGTGCACATTTCTTGGAAGGCTGGGGCATTGTCAAGGGGGGGGGGGGGGGCTTCCGGATTAAGAAGGCCATATTTATACCAGTTCAGGACAGCTGATTGGCCAACCAATAAAGCAGAGGGTCATAAAGAATG
>JAVQIZ010216106.1:0-86201 GCA_036023535.2 Galaxias brevipinnis
TTCATCGTCATGTGTCCACCATTATATTATGATGAAGAGGCACTACCGATCTAGCGGCAATAAGCCCCCTTGTCAACAAACAGGGTTTGGACAGCAGTCCGCTTGTGCTGCAGGGGTAGTTCTGCGCGCTAAGGCGGTCAGTCCAATAACTGCAATGCATCACGTCGCATTTGCGCAGGGAAATGCATTTCTAGTTACAACATGGTTTTCTTAAGAAGTGTGAGTGAGCTTTGAAACTGCAGTAGTGGAGCATTTAGCTGACCAAAGTACCTGTTATACAATGAGCACAGTGTTTTTGTCAAAACGCAGAAATTAAAGTTGGTTCGGCATGCAGTTGAACGTCGTTAACGTGAGCCCATTACTAATGGCATTAGTTGTAAACAATGTTGGTTAAGCCTGTTCGGTGCTAGAGTGAAGCTTTTTTATTCTAAAGTAAAGGCAGTACTTTGAAGGTTTCTTGACAATATTTGTTTTGTGTAGTTAATTGATTTCCAATAATCAATACATTTGCATAAAGCAGGCCTTTTTTGTCCTCTCCTGTTTTTTGGTAAATTTTTAAAAGATGAAAAATGTGCGATTAATCGCGATTACTATGAACACCCATGAGAATAATCACAGCCTAGTTTGAAAATGAGAGATTGAGTATTGGTGTAAGCTAGCAGTATCGATACCCAACTAGAATGGTATTTGTAATCATTCAGATAATTATAAGAATAGTTTGATAATATTGGTGTTTTCCCTCCTTGTAGTGTTTACCAGAGGTGTCCCAACATGTCCATATAGTTTTAACCTCTAGACTGCCCAAATGAATGTATACATTTTCTAGATAATGTCGGAATGTCTCTGGGAGACACAAAAATTATGTAATATATCAAGTAAACTGAGTTATTCCTTTAACATAGCCTACAGTCTGCAGAGTCTGATAGTCCTCTATATTGGAGGCTGCCTGACCCATGGCTTGTTTATTTAAATACCAGTCCAACACAACTTAGCTGCTGATTTTTTAAATCTCATTCACTTTGTTATGGAACACTGGTAAGCATAAGTGCTGGCTTCCACTGGAGCTGAGAGACCTCGACAACTGGTTACATTTTGCACCAGTTCTTTTACACCCCAGTGGGGCTGCATGTGTTACGTACAAGTTTTCAATCTGTTTTTGTGCACATAATTTAGCTCGGGGGCAGGCACCTTGCCTAAAACACACACAAAGCTCTATCTTTGTGCTGATGACGCACTTTTACAGTTGTGTGAATCCCACACTTGTAGGAGATTTTTCTATCAGAATGTGTGGAATCAAGAGAGAAGCTTCTTGAGAAGGAAAGGCATCTAACTTCCTCTGAGTGTGTGATCGCTCACACTCAGGCTCCCGGGAGGTTCAATCAGTGCAGGCAGAGCTGAAGGATATGGGAGAAAACTTCACCGCCACTATCATGTTTGGGCCTTGATAACTCCTCCTGGGTTCCTCAATGATATTGCTCAGCACAGGTTGATCTGACTCACTGTAAGCAGAGAGGCAACGTGGCCTGAGGATTAAAACCAAAAAGGAACTTATTGATTGAAAAAAATGTTTTGGTTGAAAATTACGCTGTGGAGATACTGTAATCGACAATTGTACTTATAATACTACTAAAAGGAAGTCAACTTATTGCATAATTGATAGAGAGGACAAATAGAGATGACACAACAATACAATCTGTTAAACCCTGGCAATTTTGGGGACACTAACAACTAACTGATTCGTGAGATGAAAGACATGCTTTGCTGTCTTTCTCTACCATGGCCTGCAGTGGCACAAAAAAAGCAACTGAGCTGGCTGCTCACAGGGTCAAAGGTCAAACTCATCCTGTCAGAGCACACAGTTAGCGGCGAGGGGTTGCGACCTGTTAATGTGCCAAGGTGAACTGGGCCGGGACAAACGGGAGGGCATGGGTCTTTTGAGATATGAGGGAAACGAGTGGAGACAGGGGGCAACACGGGGTGGCTGGGTAATTCTGTCACCACCTGACACCCCAAGTACGCAGAGCTTGGAGAAAACTAGTGCCTGACAGTAATAGGGAGAGTTGGTGAGGGAGGGATAAAGACATAAAAAACTGTAGCATACAACTAAGCGTGACAGAGTAAAGAGAGAATCTGACCAAAGGATGCAACCTTGGTTTAACAATCTGTTAGAATCAAAAGATTAAAATTGAGAAAATAATAATGATAAGGGCATAATGAGATATTTCCCCCAGACTATTTAGAGTCTAGACAACTCTACAAAGCTCGAGGCGTTTTGAAAAAACTGTTTCTTACTTTGCCACAAACAAGACCCAGACAGCCCTTTTCTAGGGACAGCCTCCTCCTACCACATAGCAACCAAAAGACCCTGGTAGCTGTGCAATACAGCCAAACAAACAATTATTTCCATTTAAAAATGGGCAGCCAGACATACACTGCCTGTTTTCATGTTTCTTTCAGCTCCTCGAAAACCTCGCCCGGCCTGTTTCATGGCCAACAAGATGTTATGAGTATGTCTACTTGCCTCCCTTCACTTGCTGCTTTTATTGTTTGCTTATCTTTTCGTTTACTTATTCATATCTACGTTTTGGGCGCTCTTCTTTTCCTCTTGATATTTGTCAATATGGGCTTGACCTCAACGGGCAAACTCTCCCTTCAGAAGTGGAGCTCGCGATAGCCTTGAAAACAGACCTTTAAATTAAACGAGGGAGAACACAGATTGTTGTATAATTCATCCGCACCCCCCGCAGAGGATCCTCTGTGCAGTCATTCTACTGTCTAGATTAGAATTTCCTTTTGTTGTTGCCTGTTTGTGTGATACACAATGTGGATCCTGCCAGGGCCCAGTAAATTACCTCTTTAAACATTCATTTACTTTATCCAAAAGGAAAAAAGGAGAGAGCGACAGAGGAAAGAAAAAGCCTCTTGATTTCATATACAATGAATAAGTTAATAAAAAGATTTTTTTTTTCTCCCATGCACACAGTTTTTTTTTTAAATTCATCATTACCAAATCAAAAAATAAGGGGTTGAGAGAGAGAGCTAGAGTGAGACACAGAATATATATGTGTATGCAAAAGTAAAACAACAACTAAGAAGCAGAGGAAGGCAGACAGCGATGAGCTATTGGAATCATGCGCCTCATAGGCCCTGCTCGTGCATCCCAAAATACCCAGCGTTGGAAATGTGAAAGCCAGGCGCACGACGGACGCCATTCCCCAGAGAGCATCCGCTGGTATCATTAGCGAGAGAAACGGCAGGCTCAAGTGGCGTACAAACTTCAGCAAAACGTCAAGAGAGAGAAACGCACATGCATCGCAGTTCTTTTTCCCCCTTCCCCTTTCCATCGCTTTCACTTTCTTTCTTTTTTTTCTTCTTTCTTTTTGGTGTGTTCAGATGCAACGCTAGGCTTCTACCAAATTAATATTTCTCAAAATAAAAGCCAGGACAACTTTAAACTAGCGAGTGAAGAGAGAAGGAAGAAAGGCAGAGTGAGTGAGCGGGAAAAGAGGATTCGGTCGGTTTTGTGTGGTTGCTTAGAAGACGAATCTTTCTTTTCCTGCTCCTTGTTTGAGGTCTGTGGTTTTGTCGTCTCCGTCTCCGAGTTCACTCCGCACTGCAGCGTGGGTAAAAATGACAGCCAGGCACATTGGCCAACTCCTGATGTGATGAGGTCGTCAGAACCACATATGAATGGCAAATGAGGAAACTCCGCATTCACAGCAAAAGTGGAGAGGATTTACAATAGTTTTTTTATTATAAGCAAAAATCCCTTTATACCTGGAAAAAGTTATTGGATACTTGTTCTTTAGCAAACACAGGGTCCTTCTTAACACAAATTGCAGGCAAACGGGTAATACACAAGCGTGAAATATGCACTGTGTAGGCCTAGGCCTACTGTAAAAAATGTTTTTAGAAATACATTATCCAACAGTATAATGCTAAATGCTAAAACTGAAATCCCTATTTTTCTATAAATACCATGCATAGTCTGTTGGCTTCAAGAAAGTTAAAACGTTCAGTCAAGAAGGATGGGCTTACATGATGGTTAGCCTTCAGCTGGTTTGCACTAAATGTGGTTCAGTTTGTGGAAAACATAATAACAAGTTAAAGTTAAATAAACAAACGGCCTGCCCACCATTTTCATGAACATTTTAGTCTGACAGAGACATATACCAGTGGCTTACTGCCTACTCCCTAAATAGATGCGTATGGAACACACATAGTGCACATTCTATGTATACATTATACCACAACACTCCTACATGCAACCCCATTATGAAAGACTTCACGTACACTACATATTTGTGCCTGATAATGATAAATAACATAAAGGGATAAACATGAAAACTAACATATATTCAGCCACATACAGATAAATAAATAAAATGGAAATGTTACAGGTTGGTCCTAAAAAACTGTTCCAGTTTGGATTTCTCTCTTTGCTGAAAGCAGGGTAAAAATACTGACAGAGCTGTTGACCAAAGTAACAATTTGTCTTTCTTTTTATTTTGGGCCCTTTGAAACTGCAGCCAGTGAGCTGCTGAAGCTGACCAAAGGTGCAGAACGCAGCTAAATTTAGAAAAAGAGAAAGATACTAAAAGAGAGACAATAGATTGCTCTGATGTGAGAATTCACTTTGCTTGCATCTAGAGAAAATTGTTTGTTCAAGACACTTAAGACTGTGGATTTTGGAATATTATAGTGTTGAAAGATTTGATGAGGAGCTGTAGACTTAGACTCACATAATTTTTGTCTGGGGATGACATGATGTTATATAGTAATTTCCAACTTCAAACATGTTAAACCTAGTGGTTTGGAGCTCCACTCTGGCCTTATACCTTATGTCCCTCACATTAACGCTCCTGACAGAGTGCAAAGGTTAAGGCCCATGATTTTACTAGTGTAAAAGAAAGGTTAGCCGTTGATGGAAGCAGCATCAACTTATTATTGCAGTCCTTGCTGATCAGTTGTTGCTAGAATAAAGACTTGGGCTCCTTTGTAGAAATGCAATCCATTAGATAAATCCCACAGTAATAGGTATCGGATATCAAAGGGGAACAGTTAAACTGTCGCAGCTTGGACGCGCTCTCTGCTGTTTATTGTTTAAAGTGTCTCTTTATGCACAGGAGGTGATACTAACACACTAACAAATCCCTTTCAACACCAGAGTAGGGCCGCGTGACATCAAATGTTTCTATTAACAAACCTCTCAACGAGCCAAGGTGATTCATCTCCAGTACTAGTACTGACACAGACACATACACAACCCACTGGTAGTGTAAAAACATGCCAAGGCCCTTTTTGATAAATTAACCTTTGGTTTGAGTTCAGTTGACTTAGTTATTGAACAGAACAGTATGACAGTGTGAAAATTGTTATTTAAAATTTAAATCGAAATGTGTTTTTCTTTTGTCATTATAAAACACTATATTAGCAGTACAAACATTAGTGACATTCCAGATGACACCTAGAGTACGGGTGTACTTTGATGGGTATGTTTTAGCACATGGGCCAAATTATATTATGCTACCAGCACAAACACATCTTATCGGATGACAAAAAACTCAGCAAGCCTTACAAGTGAAATAAAAATAAGCATAAAATAACGTACAGTACTGGGAATTATTGCAGAGTCACTCACCACCCACCCACATACGTTCATACATAAACAAAACATTAGGAGTTCTGCATTGTATTTTTAAACTGTCCCTTTGTGTATTGACAGCTCACCACAGCTTCCTGGAGCTTGATGGCTGAACCCTCGTAGTGTTGGGAGAAACAGGGAGCCCCAAAATCAAAGTCGCCTTCAACTCAATCACTCTCTCACAAAACACTAATAATCACTTTCCTCCCTCCTTTTTTCTCCTTGTGTGAAACATCTCATGTCCTTTGATTGTGCTGTTTAAATGATTAGCACGCCACCTCGGAGGAGATGGCAAGCGATGGTGCAAAGAGAGAGAGGATAGAGGGGAGAGCATGTTTCCCGCTGGGCATGCAGAGACGAGTGGAATGGAGATGAGCTCAGGCCCCTGTCACGGGGATGAAGCGCCATAAACATATTTCCATCATGTCTCCTTCACATCTTTAAAATCCAATGTATTCATGTGTATACTGTTCCTGCTCTCTAGTGTACATCACATCCCATACAAGAGCCATCTATCCACTAAGTCATGAACTTTTTGGCGATTTAGGGTCTGGATTAAGATTTTAGGTTGAACTGAAATCCAACTGCCTTTTCTGTGTTTTTTTTTTCTAATCACAGGCTTGCATTCTTTACTTCTGAAGACTAGTCTACGCTTCCATTTATCTGACTCACAGAAGACATGGAAGCAGTGTGCCTCTGTACCTAGTCCGAATGGATGAACAAAAGTACTTCAGGAAAAGGTTACTTTTTTTAAGAGGTAGTCTGTGTTATAGTACTAGATCTGGCATATAGGGTGACAATAGCTTTGTCTGTAAGCATTCAACAGACACATGGTGCAGCCTTGGTCCTTGGCTACTCAAAAAAACATATGAACAAAGCTAGGAAGCAAGAGATGAACTGCAGTGCCCTCAGCTATTCAGTTTGTGTGTCATTCCAGGCAAACTAGAATAAGACCAAATTTACTATGGAGTTATGCCAAAGCTATATATGCCTATAACTTTGAAGATTCAAGCGATGTCTTTGCTGATTTGAGTGGCTAACTGTGCCTCATTCAACATCCTCCAACAAAGCATGTGTATTTGCGTGTGATTGGTCACAGGAGTCCAAATCACAGTTTTATCGCAAATATTAAGAAATAGACTTTCTATTACAGAACATTGTCATAATAATAACTTAATGAATAACTTCATTATTCTTTTTACATTTTAACAAGCTATATTTACATTATTACAGGCTACCACTGTGAAGTGATTAGCTACAATTTTTTAATGACTTTAGAACACACTTTCTACAATGATTTCCTGTAATTGCTTTTGTATGTCTAAACAAATTCCTGTTACGTTAAGGGGAAATGCTTTATTTATTTACAAATTACAGTTGGTTAGCCTTACGGTGAAAGACATTGATCAAAACTATATAGCTTTATTTACTTTGATTGTATCCAACTTTATACATCCTTTTGTAGCATGAAAGAAAACAATTCCAAAACAAACCATAAAATCTTAAGACTCATCATCATATTTGAGGGCACGGTCAGAAGTTAATGATGAACTTCCATGCCCATTGGCATAGTTTTGGTTGTTTTGTTGGACACAGGAAAACACACGACCGCAGGATCATTTCTGATGAGAGTGCTGTTGTTTCAAAGTGCCCTGTTTCTTGTACTCTTCTGCCACCCGGTGGCCACAGGGGAGAACCTGGGGAGTCTCAAAGAGGCTTTTTCTGAGAGGTTCCTACTGAAAATTCTCATCTGGCTTAGAATGCCATAATTACATTTTAGAGATCAGCCTCAAAGGCAAAAAAAAAATGTCTCTAACAACACTCTCCTCACATCAAGTGTCTTTCATTCCTATATTTCTTTGTCAATGAGGTGACAGTGAGAGCTCTTTTATGACTGAGACAATTAACTTTCTTACTTGTGGAAAATGAGGCAATGGGCGAAAAAATATCGCGAAGAAAGGATGCCATATGTGTTTACCCACGTCATCATTAAAGTGACGGCCACGCTATCCCAGTGGGCTAATCTACATAATTGAATAGTTAAGAGTTGTGTACCGAGCACAAAAGCTGTGGTTTCTCAGCCTGTGGACTCTGGAGAGTCCATTCCTTCTCTGAACAAACATCATCATTAGACCCCCTTAGCCTGCACATAACAAAGAGTTAGCTCATTACTGACAAAATATCTCTCCTAATGTATACCCGCTATCCCCAGATCCTGTCTAATCTCGCCTGGCACAAATGGTTCCATTTCAATTTCACATTGATAAAAAACACACAGACTGGAAGAGAAGAAGAAAATAGCATCCAGCGACATGGCCACAGTATGTACGGTGATGGGCATGCCAAAAGACAGAGAATGAAAGAAATCAAAGGGCTCTCTTCCTGGCAATATTTCTGCCAACATCTGTCACAGGCAATGCTCCTGTGAACACACATCTCTGCCTATACACCATGTGTGTGTTTGTGTACTTGTGTTTGTATGTTGATGGAATACATATTCATGTTTTGTGAGAAGGTGCAGGTTTGTATGTTTGTGTGCGTTTGAGCATACAAATGTGCCATATGTGAGAGATAGACATAGGGTACTGTTTTCATCCAAGCCTCTGTCATTTTCTCCAGTTTTCTTGTTCCAGGCCATTGTGATTAGCAGTGACAGGTGTAGCCTCTCCCCCCCCCCCCCCCTCCATCCTTCACATCTGCCGCTGTAAACCTGCATCCTGTCTGTCAGAGAGGAGTTTGGCCTCTCACCACTGCTATGAATCAGGCTGTCTGCTGTGTATGTTCAAGACACAGCAAAGACATAAGAAATATCTGTATGCCAGGGGTGGCACTTCTGTTGCTCAGTTGACTCGAGGAGCACAAGAGGCACTCCCTACATGCATACCCTGTGGAAAACTAAGCCCATTGTTTCATGAGAAGACGAAGCACCCCGCACTGTCTTCTTCACTGGCAAACCCTTCGCTGGCAAAAAAAGTACAGGCAGCAAGTACAGTGGAAACAACAAACGACTATAATCTGAAGAAAATTGAGGATAGAGGAGTGGGACAGAAAACAACAGAGAGAGAGAGGAAGAGAGAGAGAGTAAAGAGAGATAGATACTTTATTCTTTAAAACAATATTCACCATAAAAGATGGTATTCTCAGGAGATTGCATTCTAATCGTCTTCCTATGGAAGCTAGACTAAAGGGTGAAATGCACCGACTTTTAACATTTATCTGTAAACAAAAACATAAGGCCAATTCTCTAGCTATTAGACTACTATATTTTGTACAGGGGACAACAGCATGCATTTGTCTACAAAAATATCTGATTTGAAACATAATTTCAGAACGTAGAGCTGCCTCAGGGATTGTACTAACTCCTCGCAAGGAGGTGCTATGAGCAGTGTCAGGTGCTAACAGTCAATGTCCATCTGACTGGGCAAACATCTGTAATGTTCTGTATCTTCTGTAAGGATTGTTCAGAATGCTGTTGTCTACTGTCACTGTCACTTTAAGGTCATGATAGCCTTCATCTGATACATTGTAATATTGTAATCCTATTTATTTATTTATTTTACGTTTTAATTGTGGAATGTCCTCTCTAAATGTGCACCTACTGTACTTGCATCACAAACTACTACCGGTCTCATTCTACCTACTTCAGGAACCAGGCCCAAATATATCAGTTTCTTAATATTGAGACAATTTAAAACCCTGACCCTTTACTCCTGGACCTAAACTCCATCTCAACTGTACAGACCTTTGTCTCTAGACCCCACCTAAACCACACCAGAGCAGGTCAACAGAGACCCTCTTATCCCCAAACCCTGTCTACCACCGTCACTCTGCCATATTGGGAAAGACTATTAAGGTCTCCTTCTAAAAATCCATCTCAAAGAGCAGAGTTGCTCTCGCCTCTTCTTCACACATGTCTGGTGGTAGAAAAGGCCACCGTGGTCCCCGGTTCTGATTGCCTGGCTCAGTGCAAAGGAGATAGGATCTTTCTATTTGCCCAGCGGCTGGGCTGCGCTCTCTATCCCTGCCACCTCTAGAGGGGCTTTATCTGGCTTGGTGATAAGAATGTTTTCCCCTGTTATTACTAATAAATAGGAGTCACGAATGAACTGGGCAGCCATGGCAGTCAGCAGGGAACACGCTACTTCTCGTAAACAAAATTACTTTTACTTCACCTCCATGCACATGTGTACAGTACGTACTTGTGTGTGTGTACACATGTTTGTGTATATATGCAGCAGAATATAAGATTGTGTGTATACAGTATTTACGCTATATGCAAACACACAGGAAATATGAAGGAAAATAATAAATTAATGAATATGTGATTATTTTGTAAACATGGGTCCGCTTGAAACAGCTGTACAAATGTAACGTTACACATGTACAATGTATGGATTTCAGATGACACACAAAACACATAAAATATTTTTTAATGATCTTAGCAAAGTCATTTTTGCGAAAACATTGGAATGAAATCATAGTGCAGTATGAAGTCTGTACATTTTCTATTCTACTAAGCTGGGAAGGGAATGACATCTTAGATCTGAGCTTCTAGGACAGCCGGTGCACTCCTTACATTTCTAAAAAACATTTCACCTGCTTTTCACATTATTCCACAGCGTCTAGTGTACACGTTCTGTTTGTGTTGTGACGCTGCCAGCACATCTGCTGTTGAGCGTCCGCCAGGTTGACATGTTGACAGGTTGATATGTAACACTTTCACATATTTGTGGTGGAAAATTGGAGTTTGGATCCATAGTGTTCCCACCAAATACTGTCTCTGTCAGAGAAACAGCTAGCTGGTGCTAGGGGTGGTGTTTGCAAAATGTACACAGCTATAAGCTGTAGATCATTGTCAGACATTGGCCAGAGGTTGAGCCTGCAACTTTTTTTTTCACGTTTTGGGAAATGCTTACGCTCTTGGATGAAACATCTGTAAGCTGTTGCAGAGTTGGAGCCCAGAGGAAAACATTTACCTAACAAAATACTAATTCTTGTCGAGTCGTGTCAGCACTTTGTAAATAAGCTCACACATATGGTATAGTTTTCTTAAGGTAGGAGACCCTTTCACTGTGGCACCCTGTAGTATCGAAACATGCACTACTTGAGCGACCTTATTAAACTTGTTCACTCCACCCAGTCTTTCTTATCTTTAAGCATGTTGTCCCTAAACCTTTGGTTTGTGAAAGTACTTCCCTTCCTAACTGCCGGTCCATTCTGCTATCAGGGCTTTCTCTCTCTCCTACTCCTATCTGTTCAGATTTGATCTTAACTCCCCTCCTCTGTTGTTATTTTTTAAACTTGGAAACAAAACAAATGGTCAATTGTCTAGTCTAACTTTTAGTTAAACTACTGACAATATAGAGCTAATACATAACACGAAACATCTTACTTGAAAACTGTTTTCCAAAGGGATCGTCAACCTTTTCTTTTGGCAAGCATCTTTTAAGTTATTAAAACAAACACACACACACACACACACACACACACACACACACACACACACACATACACACACACACACACATATATATATATATATTTATATATACACACATATGTGTGTGTGTGTGTGTGTGTGTGTGTGTTTCTGTCATTTTAATGAGAATACTCAAAGCACACAGGCTAATTCTGAGTAAGAAAATCATAGCAACGCGTTTCGGATTTTTCAAAATATTAGAAAAGGATTCTCCAATTGCCACCTGATGTTACTCTACAGGATTATTTTTAATGTGATGTTATAAAAAAATATATTGTCATTTTCTTTAAATGTATCTTTTAAGTAAATTTAGTAAGCATAAGGGGTTAAAAATTTTTCCTTACATACTATAAGAAGACTATTTCACTTGTGACCTAGAATATCTGTCTTTACTCACAATAGCTGGTCATTTATATTCCAGAAACATTTGCACCTTGGGATGGCTGTCCTGTCGAGACACCACACCAAACCTGTACTTTCGTAACTTTTTTCAACCTAAGTTTGGTCTCTAATTGCTGATAAACAAACATTTTTGAACTACCTAGTTCATACATTCAACTACAGTATAACCTCAACAATACATCAAATAATAATCACATAGTACAGATTGTGTGGTCAGGTCGATTAATCATGAGTTTTCTTAGTTATCGTGAACTTTAAAATAGCAGGTCATGAAATTGATGGAAGCTGAGTGTTGAGATATTCCATCATGTTTTATACTGACTGTCAGACAGAAGATGCATAATTCAGTGATTGTAAACTGGACCTTTCTTATGACAGAAGAGTCATTTGATTGTTTCTTTAGAATCTGTCTCTTCTTCACTCCTGGAGGCTGACATCTTTCTTGTTGCATTGTGATGGAAGGAGGAGTACCGCTGTGTGCAGGTGAACTCACCAAGAGATAGAGGGCCTTCTCATGAATAAATGATTGTGACACACAGCAATAATTTGCATCTGCGCAAAAATGGCACCTCAGCATTTTTGTCTGTCTGAGTCTAGATGCTTTTTTTGCATGTTGTTGTTTTGATTATTTAAGTGGAAATGGCTTTTATTATTAGTGACATTCCAAAAGGTATTGACAGCAAACGCTCCGACTTGTCAGGCCGATCACATGCGGTTCTCTGCACCTTTTTTTTAATTAGGTCTACGCTGCGTGCATCATAACAAACGTTGAAACAGGTTTGTCCTTGCCTAATCCCGGTGACTAATTTCTGAGGTTATAATGCAAATCAATACTGTTTACAGACATGAAAGCTGCGGTCCTGTTTTTGATCAGCGAGGGGAATGGCATTGGCTGTCAATAGCGAAAGCCTGGTTTGGCAGGTGTCATGTCAATAACAATCAAATGGATAAGACTTGGTCTGGGAGGCTTGGGACAGCCGGGTCTGTTCAGTAGGGGGGACCTTTTTGTTGGATGACAGAGGCTTGTCCACTCACTCAGCCAAGTCACATCGTTAACAAGAACTTGCAAATGGGTTCAGACGCAGAGAGAACTAGATAATAAATAATTCTTCATCTGTTCAACATCAAGCTTTATAGAAGATTAACTAAATCTAACACATACTAACCTGAGACAGATTTGATACTGACTTTGGATTGTTAACTAAAGCTGTTTTGTGAGAAATTCCAGGGAAAATACAACAAAAACCTACTTATGTTTTGTTTAATGGTTTTAATTCCAGGATCAAGCTAATCACAGAGCCTTTCCGGCCTTTTACTGAATGCATATGCAAAATGAAATGCTAAAACATTTTGTGTTGTGATGCTCAAAAAAGTGGATACAATATACAGTAAAACATTGGTTGTGCTTTCACACATGCCGTAAACTTGGAATTAAATAACTTTAAGGTGAAGCAGGAAATGTCTCTTGGGTGGTTTCAAGAGCAGAGCTAGTGTTGAAATTTGCGGCAAGCCTTATTTACTATCATGTGCGACGTGAGAACAATTTTCATATAAATCTTTTGTGATCCCTAGTGGTCAGTTTGAGAGTTAATATTTCTGCAGATTTATTCATGAATTTGTTGATTATTATTATTTATATTTATTTGAGATTCTTTCCTACCGTAGGTTTTCTAGCAGCAGACCCTTGACCTACCAGCCTTCTATCCTCTCAGAGACAGAGTATGAGCAGTTCCCCATGAGCAAAGGATTTTGGGTCAAAAGCAAAGCTTACAGAGGGCACTGTGGATATGCTCCAGGGCAGTTTACACAGCACAGCAATGTTTAGCAGACATAACATAATGTGATGGTGCTCTAGCCACTGGGGTTATGAAAGTGTACGAATCTTAAGGAGGGTGGTTATGAAGGGCTTGAAAATTACCCTTCAAAATCCAACTTTGACCTTTAACCGAGGCTGGATCATTTTCTGAAGATTAGCATGATCTATATTCACTAGATAAAGTCAGTTTAACCAAGAAGCACCAATATTAATTAGTTAACTTTTGTTAAATACATTTTTGAGGAATAGTAATTTTAGAACTAAAATAATGCAACAAAATAACAAACCTATATTATGTATTAAGTAGCAAGTATCTTGACTATTATTTTCACTAAAGTATAGTTTAAACATATGGTAAATAAACTATAGCTTTATGTCATTAGTTTTATATGTGAGTAATGAAAAACATTTGTCGAGAGTTATTGTACAATGTCGGCGAACAACACAGGGTGCAACTACTAAGCGCATTCTTCCACCCCCCTAAAAAGCAAAACTAATAGTTTTACAGGGAGCTGCAGGGAAAGAGAATGAGTACCATGTTTACAGATGAAGTTGGTAAGTCATATAACAATTATATAAAGTTAATAAAAACAAAGTCTTCTAAAAAAAAGGTTCAATCTGGATTTGAATCTTCTATTATTTTTGTATTTGATTTGATTAATAGGTTTAGATGTTAAAATGATGTAGCATACAGTGTACTTTGGCAATTTGATTTGGCTCAATTCAGTTATTTGCAGGTCGTCAAGTTATTTTTTCATTTTCGACTTGTAGAGACTTAAATACATAATAGGATCACCCAAAAAGATACAAATAATTACAGAACAATTTAAACAGACAAACGTTTTAAATAATTTTTTCAATGAAAAAATTTACAAGTAAAATATTTTATAATGTCAGCAAGTCTTTTCATATCCTCTAACTTGTGGAAATGTAATCCACAAGACCGTGTCACATTTTTAAAAACGTCCTGGTTTACTTAATGCAATATACATCCATACAGTTAAACTCCCATCAGAGTATGGGATAATTGTTAAATCAAGTGTGAATGTGGAGAATTCAAAATGGGTCACTGTATTCTGGTCCCCAAACCAGACTCTGACTATGGTCTATCTCAAGTCTTTCAGACAACCTTGGTGTGATTTATTGATAAAGCACACCCACTCTTAAGGTGTACTCGAGCACAATCCTAAAAGGCAAAGAGTGAGCTTATGAGAAGACAGGAGAATGAATATATTTCTTCTCTAATTATGTGAGAAGAAGCGACTTTGTAAAGATAAAGTTAGGTGACACAAGGGCACATTGAGGGATCCTCTCACTTTAGGAAAATATTTCAAAGTGGGGGGCACAAATGGATGTTTGTGCTGCAAAGCTATGGTCGCTAATTGGAACAAACTTAATGAATGCAGGGTGTGTGGAGACAGATGCTTTGTACAATGTGGCAGATTTCAGTGCCTGAGCATCTCTGCATCGCCAGAACATCAAGAAAACAAGAACATTTGGCAGGTCACAAAATCATCCAAGAGAATGGGATGCCTGAGAAAAAGAAAAATGTAAACAGTTGTGTGTTTATTTTTCAGTTAATTTATGGGTGACATTGTGTGTATGGGTGAAAACGTATGTGTGTATCTCTGAAGCACTTGTCTATTTGTTTGAGGCATCCTCTTTTGTTTTGGCTTTCTTGATTCGCCAGCTATGTGGCTTGCAATTAGCGTGCAGGCCTCAGGGACCTAATTAAACAGTTCAATTAATAAATAATTTTCTTAAAAATCCCATACAAGCCACTCTGACATTTTGTCAGCCTCTTAGAGGAGTGCATGTGTGTGGTTCTCTGTGTATATGTGTGTGTTTTTGTGTTTGTGTTTATGTGTTTATGTTAAGATGATAATTAGCTTGTTTCCAAGACCTGCTTTTCCCAAGGTGGCTGATGCAGGGTAGGGGACAGCGGTGTGTGTGTGTGTGTGTGTGTGTGTGTGTGTGTGTGTGTGTGTGTGTGTGTGTGTGTGTGTGTGTGTATGTTAATGTGTGTGCATGTGCACACGACTGGACGGAGGGGCTTACTTGGAGCCCTGGACCCCACAGTTAAGGAGAACCCCTGTGACCTTTTATCGAGCGGCCGATCGATTACGGAGCGACCATCCCTTTGAGTTGCAGCCCAAGCCTGGGTGTTTGAAGGCCTCTGGCGCTCAGCAACACAGGCCAGGGGACAGGCTCGGGCAATAGGGTCCTTGGGGGGCCATGAGTTGAGGAGAATCAGCTGCCTCCTGTCATTTACCCATAATGATGTCTTGCTTTGGTTTAAGAAGCAGGGGCAGACAAGGATGTTGGTGGCTGCCCACCAGCTAACAAACATCTAGCCCTCTTTTTTCTGTGGCGGTGAAAACATTGTCTTTGTTCTGTCACTACACTCAATGATGAAGGCTCAAAACGGACCCGAGGTATTCTAAGATTAGACTATTTAGTTTCATCACATCCATTTGGTTGTGCGGAGGATGGAGTTGTATTTCATTTTTTCGTGAACTGTAACGTATATTCCCTTGTGTGCGTGATGGGACAGATGTGCTTGTTTAATTTGTAGCATAATCTCCAAACGGTGACATTACTGAATCTCCTTGTCACTGTACACGAGCCACGCTGATGGATGTGACGGTGTACTGGTGTTCATTAAACACACTCCAAACAGCCATCAAACCATCTCCATTAGAGGCTGCCTCTTGAACAAGAGGCGGTGCAAAATCTTTTACTTTCAAATGCTCTTTAAGCTATGTTAGGGCTGGAAAAGTGTGTTATTTCTCAAATGCCAGTTAGGAGTCAATCACCGGATATCAAACAGGCAATATGCACAGGAGAAGCCAGTGATGCATCACAGGTTTTGTATTCCCTATAGATTAACAGCAGTCACTGCAACTGCACTCTTTTACACCTACACAAAGATTGATGCTGCCCTTCCAGAGAGTAACAATACTATATGTCTGTACATAGTAGAACTGTGAAGCAGGGTGGAGAATTATAAACAGTTTGAGTAAAATCAGGACCAAATGTGTGTGAGTAACAAAAGGTTCAGAGACATCCTCAAGAAACTTGGATGTCCACCAGTGTCTACAGCAAAAACACATGATTCACTGGTCAAGATTGACGTAAAAATTGAGCGAAGTTACTATTCCCAAATCCTGTGCACTCTTCAACAGAGACAGCAAGCAGACGTGGTCCTTGTTGCTTGGCACTAGAATGGATGGAATGAACAGAGTAAAGCATATTTCTAATTATGGTTTGTGTACTATCATAATAAATTTTTTGGGGGAATGGCGGACTCAGATCTCCTTATATCCTTCAATTTATGGAAAATAGAAAAAGGGAGACAAAATTCAAAAACAGACACACCGGAGGACAAAACGGCAAAAAGATTTCAGGTTTGACCAAAGCCTTATGTACTCTGTGACTGCTGCACTCTCTGGTGCCCTCAAACACCCCTTTGAGAGTAGTCCACAGAACTCCACTGCATCCACTTTGAAGCAAAGGGGGGGATTATTGTGTAAATATTTGTGCTGTAGTATTTGAGCATCTTAATCTTCCATAGGGGGATCTTTCAATAGGAGTAACACGGGGTGCTGATGTTCAGAGGAGCTCCCAGTTGGAGAAGGAAAGGGGGAGTGAAATGAGAGAAAGAGAGAGACAGAAAAAGAGAGGGTCTGTGTATTTGCAAGAGCGCTGGGAGCTAGAGTTCACTACGGGGGCGTAAGTGTGTCAAGAAGAGCGCTTTTCCCCCCATTCGCAAGCCTGGGGCCCTCTCCGCAACATTTAAAAGCATAAACAGTCAATACTGAATGTAACTCGGAGAAAAAGAGCAAGAGAGAGCGTGGAGAAGAAGAAGTAGGAGAATGCAAGGGTTTTCAAGTGTTACACAACATTGTGAGATCAGAGGGGTAGAAGCTCGACTACAGTAAAGTTGTGATGCTTCCTGAAAGGGAGGGGGCTTTCCAAGTGAATCTTTCATTGCGGGCGGCGGGGGTGGAAATATGGAGAGGGGATGAGGAAGAGAGGGATCAGGGAAATCCACACCTGGTGCAAGACACGGGTCAGATGAGCACCAGACACCGAGAAAGAAAGAAACGGAGAGAACTCTTTGGCATCCTTTCGTTTAGACAGCGGCAATCTCTTCATCCCACACTGCACTCCTTCAAAAGAGAAAAGTGAAGTAGGTGTGCACATATGGTGGTGCGTTGTCTAAAGTAATGGGAGCAACGTGAACAGCCTTTCATGCCTAAGAGAAGAGAAAGCCACCAATGAAGAGAATCAAAACATACACATTTCAGACTTCCAGTTGAAGATGTGAAGGCTTGTTTGTATACGGCGCATTGTTCTTACTCATAACTGCTCGAAGAGTCCTTCACTCACTCCCGTTGCTCTCTTTTTCTCTCCATCCTTCCATGCCTCACAAGTATTTCAAATGATATCTCCCAGACACTCGACACTTGGCTGGTTGACTTCCGAGCTGTGATAAAAGGAAGCCTGGGTGTTTTTTTCCCATCTTTTTTAACGTAACATTTCACGTGTACAAGACGATGTAGATGCAGATCTTTATCTATTGTGAGAGAATACAGAATAAAGTGTCCCAAGTAGCCCTGTGTTTGGTAAAGTTCATTGCGCCCATATATAAATCACATATCTGATTTTAAATATATTTTAACAACCAAAATGTTACAACCAAGTTAAATTTAATAGATCAACTTAACACTATTACATGGATTTTGTGTGCATTGGTCAACAGACTTAAAAAAAAAAACAGCAGCCATGATTGTGAAAAACCTCTCCAGAATCCTTGAAACAAAGAAAGCCAACTTATCAAAGCTAACCCCATTGGCTGTGCACACATAGGAACCACACACCCAAGAACACACGGTTACCTGAGTTTCAGGCTAAGGCTGTTTTTCTCCATAGATAATGTTTTAGAGTGCAATCACACCAAGGGCGCTATAACTATACTATTTTTGCTTGTGAGAATATCTTCTCTCAGCTTTATGGGCAGACAAAAGTTGAGCTAGTTGAGTTTGTGATTTGAGCTACTTCGCTGCCAGCACAAGACTCCACCCCACATTTTGAGGATGCAACGATATCAGTGAAAGTGTGAAATTTGATTTCCACCCCATGGAATAGGCCGTTTCCTTTTGTTGTCAAACAGAATGACTAAACATGCTCATTCACATACTCCCATGGTGGAGCGTTATTAATTTATTACTTTAGAGCTATCTGTGCCGTCTCTTTCACACGCACACAAATGCTTTTGGATGAATGACAATGTGCTAAATTTTATTTGAATATGGCTGATATGAATTATGTAACCATAGAGACCCATGTCTTTGTTGTTTGCCTCTAGACCTCCATTTCCTTCAAGATAAAATACAGTAGATAATTTACAGGAAAACACACTTAGAAAATAATGGAGGCATGGGGTGAAAATGACCCATGAAGGATAAAAAAAACACATGATTCAAGGCAGCATATCGTTGATCCTTAGGGGCTGAAGAAGATTTTGATGATGTAAAAAGATTTGGTGCAGAAAATCACCTGCCACACCTTCTGACACAGTAAAGTGGGACACTTTGTTCAGTTGGAGTTTGCTTGGATGTTATGTTAGCAATAAAGTCTCAACAGATTGGGCTAACCCCTCCCAAAAAAAGAGAAGTAAATAGAAATAAAAGAAATAAAAAATGTGTGTGACGGCAGCGTTTCTGATGTTTTATCGTTTGGAAGACTGCCTTTGATAGGCTTGAGGAGAGTGACAGTACGTACAGTTTTTCCCTTGCTGCGACTCCTCAAGACTGTTAAGAAAGAAAAATCTGCTGTTTGATTGGTCTGAAAAGACTGTCAAATGTCAAGGTGTTATCAAACGGCTGACTTGTTTCTTTAGAAAAAATGCCGGCAAAAGGAATGTCTAACCTCTAAGTGAGTGGAAGTCACTCTTCCATCATGTGCGGTCGTCAGCATGAACAAAACCCCCTCTGCTTTGCCAGGTTTATGTTTTCACCTCCCAGTGAAGACCGGGTATTTCATATACTGTAGTCATTGATGAAATTATTGAATCTAAGTGGACAAAAGTATGAGCAGATGATGCAATGTTAGACTGTTGAGGCTGGGCTCACAGCTGAAGAGTAAGAAGAATGCTCACTCTTATTACTGCAAGTAATTACTGCCTAAACCAGAACCCTGCTACACTATTCAGGCCTACTTCTCCATTCCCAGTCCTCTTCACCAGCCTTCCCTCTATTCTCAACTGGCTCCAGCTCCCTATGACACGTCCCTGACACGCCACAGTGTTCTCCTGTTGTTCTCCCTCTGCTCTGTACAGGAAGCTTCATCTTTGAATCAATTTGTCTGGACTGACAGAGACAACTTGTTCAACATGAAAGCTCAGTTGCATTGGGTGTTTTGTGGCTTGTGTTCCTTGGTGGACTCCCTAACCGTGCTGAACACTTGTAATCATAAGGGAGAGAGGGGGTGTTGTTAATCTGATGCCCATGCCTTCGCCTCATTGCTGTACTATGGAGGTCCTTCATAACTACCTGGTCTAACTCAATTATTACGAAGATAAACATTTCTTGATTTAAGATTTGCTTTGGATATCTGCTCTATAGTTTGAAGGAAGATTTTGATTGTGGTCAAGAAGCAAGAGATCATGTTCAAACACGTTTTTTTTTGTCTTCTGCAATGATGCCGACTATGAAATGTAGGTGTTTGGAAATCTACGCCTCAGAACAAGCTAATTGCACATGGTTGAAAATGAATATTGTTTTGATAAAAAATGTGGTTAAGTTTGGGATGAACGAACAACAAACATACATTTCAACAACTGTCTCCACATGCTATTCTCAGTGTGGTTTTCTATTTCCTGTTGAGAAGGTATCGGAGTGATATACAATCAATGTTAGCGTACAAAGCCTTGAAAATATCAAGTCTATTTCTTCAGCCCACAGCTGCCTGCCTGCCTTAGGTTTCATCTAATTTAGTCTTTATTGAGAAATGGGTAAGAACAGTTTTGTTTTATTTATGTGTGTTTTCTCCTGCTCTGCTACTTCCTTTGTTGCTTCTCCTCAGCTGCCTCTGACAAAAGACAGCCAGCCTGCCAAGCCCGGTGCTGCTCTGGGATGGACCTGTCAATCACTCCTGACGGCGCCCTGACAACATGTACGTTAAAAATTCAAACGGGACTCAAAGGCGGAGTGTGACAGCCAATCCTTTGAAAGTGGCTGCAGTGCTCGGCGACAGCCAGAGGAGTATGCATGGAAAACAAACTAAGAAAACAACCCTGCAGAGGGAAAAGAGAAGGGGAGGGAGTGACAGAGAGAGAGAGAGAGAGAGAGAGAGAGAAACTAAAGTTGAAAGAAAAAGAAAGAGGAATGTGGGTCTTGATGATGGGAATTGACGTTCTCTTCTGTCTTTGTGTGTCATTGTTTTTTAATTTGGCGTGAACTCCCCTGTGAATGGAACTGCAGGTCTTCCAGGGATTGTGTTGAAGACCCCTATCCGCTGCAGTCCAGGAGCGGGAGCGCCTCACCAGCTCCTCAGAGGCCTTGCTCACATCAAGTCATGCTGCTTATTCATCTCACCACCCTATCCATCTGCACAAAACAACTACAAGAATGTTAAGAACATGCTTGATACGGTCTAACTCGGTTTCATGACAGCACAATTAATTCCCACTGGAATGGAACCACCACTTCCACTCAGAATTTATTTTCTATAAAATTCACAAACATAAGGGAGATATTTTCAATACAGCATCAGGAAAGGACAACTCAATTCAGATTCTTCTGCTATCCTAATAGTTGCATAGAAAAAAATATTTTTATTGTTGTCCGTGTGCTAAGAAATCCTTCCTCAAATTAAGCTGAACGGCATATGGCCCGCGATGTACACCCATAGGCTTAAGGACATACTTTCAAATGATCAGTTGGCAAGCTGTTGCTTTTTCCCCCCATCACTGAAAGAAGCAGAAAGAATGCCGTGAATGGTCAACAACACAAAAGGCTTGGACTGAACTGCACTCTATGGGAAAACTGCCATCTCTGCAGTCCTGCAGGTTGGGCTCTGATCCTTCAATAAGCATCTGCATCCACTGTTCAAAACACGCGAGGGCTGAAAACACAAAGAACAACTCCCCATTGTTTAGATGGGGGACTTTGTCTGTCTGTGTAAGTGTGTGTGTGTGTGTGTGTGTGTTTGTGTGTGTTTCTATGCATGTTGTTCTGTTCGAAGAATGGGTGTTTGGCCAATGCCGCTCTGCCTTTTACCTGTTTGACAGGCCATTCCACTCAGTTGGAAGTTAACATAAAATAACCGAGGGAATTTCATCCCGGTGCCCAAATGCTTTTAAAAGGAATAGGAACAGTATCGGAACTGATCTCACAAAATAATTTGATTTGGATTCACAGGGTTCCAATTTACTTAGATTTGTATTTGCAATTACTTTTGTTTTTGGTTCAGTCACAAATACATTCGATACATTTGATTTAGATTTGATCTTGATAGCAATAGTGAAATTGTTATAATAGCAAAAACACTAATATTTACCTAAGATAATTAATGTTTTTTAACTACAGGGAAACTTATAACATGGTGAAATACTAAAAACTTAATTGTTGAATGCCAATGACTAGGTCAAAACCAATACATACTATACACCTTAAATATAAATGTAAATAAATAATGTGAGTAAGATGGAAAATGTTTTAGATTCAAGAGTATGGAAGTAGAAGCCACTACACAGTCCAGTACCACAGCAAAGCATGTCTCTGATTAATCAGCCAAGGCTTCAGATAAACATTTGATTATCATTCTTTAAAAAAAAAGCCTTTTTTAAGACTTGTCCCTGCTTAATACATTTCTAATTATTATAATTAACTACTGTAAAATTAGAAGTAGCCCACGTCTATTCTCCATAACTCTGGTACACTTCTATCAAAATCTCGCAATTTTGTAGCTTTTTATGTGTGATTTCTGTTATTATACTTGCATTCTTCAATTATGTTTATGTCTTGTAACACAGAAACCATAGTGCCCTATTTTAGTTGTATTTAGTTGTAGTTGGTGTATGTAGCTAAATAGTTTCGAACATCTGCCTAGAGGCTTGAAGGCACCACTTAGTGTGATAGGCTTGCACCTGCCATTGTTGTCAAAAGTAGTTTGATCAACAAAGTCTCAGAAAAAGTCAACTGATGACATTGGAGTCAAGAACTAAGTGGAGGACCAATAGGAAACCAAAGATAAAAAAAATCACGTTCGCTATGAAATCACACATACAATTACAAACTCAGGACTCAATCAATATCAAATTCTCCAAACCAAAATTGCAATTATTCGGAAAGCCTATAAATACAAAGTATACAAACTCATAGCCAGGGCACAAAAACATTAAAAAAATGCCCTGCGTCTCCCATTAACTACAAACATGTGGTCCATGTCTATCTCAACAACATCCATGTCCTAACAAGCACACACTTGATGTGGCTTCTAGTGCCATCTAGTGTTTTAAATTGGCCAAAAATGTTATAATATCTAAAACTACGTCTTACCATGTCAACCCTTCAGACTAAATGAGTTCGATACGGATAATAATCATTCTGCAGCTGAAAGAAAACCATCTGGTTTGAGAAACTCTGCCTCTGGACCTATACATTATTTTCAACTCCTGAGGATATATACAATAATTGGTTTAGCAATGTTTTTTCAGTGACTATAAACGCTGACCAGACCTTGTTCTCTGGATCAGTGGTCACAGTACCTTCCTTCAGGGCCAGGGGTTTCGTGGTGTAAATAAACATAAAACACCTACAAATGGATTGACAAAAAAATAATGCTTAAACAAAATGATTGTTATTCAATTATTAATATATCATAATTGATGAATTTGACATTTTATTTGCATAATTTAGACTACTGTATATCATAATGCTGTATCTAAAAAACAAAAACAAACACAATCAGCTGAAGCACATAGAACAATAAATATCGTCTGAGGGACCAAAATCTGATTGCCCATGATCCCAAAAAACATAAATAATAAAGCAATATTTTAAGGGCAGACAAACAGATGATTGATTTTGTTGTGTTTATTATCTAAGATAGGTATAGTAATAATAATAAGTATAACAAATATCCAAATTACTGCTATAATTATTATTATTTTTAGTATTATTATTATTATTATTATTATTATGTTATGTTTTGCAGATTTTTGCAGATATTATGAGACTTTTCATGTTGTTTCTCTCAATGTCATAATCCCTGAAGTACCCGAATGCATCTAAAACAGTTTGGTATTCTTTTGAAATTGGGATATGTTAGTGGTGTAATTACTGGCAGGCAGTTAATGCACATTCCTTTGATAGCGTGTCCAAGACCAAAGATATTAGAATTTTTGTTTCCATTTTATTTTTAAGTACTGTTTTTAATAATAAAACAATATCTGCTTGTGAAAAGGAAACTTTAATTTGACCTAATGGATCTTTGAATTTTTACGTTTTTTTTTAAATCTTCTTCATAAATCTGTAAAATGTACTTCACCTGTGCCCAGTGCCCTCCACTTATCAAAATACATCTAGTGTTCTTGATATAGACAGTAATATAAAAGAATTGTCAGACAAATCAAACTGGTTCAGCACAACACAGCTTCCTATGGGGAAGAGATCTAAGACCCCAATTGTTTATACCACATGCTTGTAAGCACCCCAGTGCGTGTGGACCACTCTGCATGCCGTTAGCACACTACGTCGTTTATTATTAATACAGTACACAAGAAAGTGGTTTAGAACATTCCAAAATAGCGTATCAAGGTGCTATGAACTACAAAGGTAAGGCTTTTCTTTAGAGAAAAATTACTTGTGACATTCCTATATAGCCATGCAATTACGGGTTTTATTCTTAGACCTGCTTCAGCCTGTAAGTAGCTTATAGATACAAAGCACTGATCCATTATTTCTGTCATATTTAAAAATATATATATCCCAAAAGTCTAAACATTTTATCATTTCATATCAAAAATTTGCTTTCTGTATTGTATAAAGTTAAATAATTGTATATATTGGAAGCCTATTCTAAGATCAACTTAAATTGTGCTCACATATTCTAAACATTTTAGTATGATGAATAAATCATATTATACAAAAATTACAAGAAATACATTTTTGTGAATAATTTAATAAAATCTACATGCCTTTTGTCTTAGGCCCTTGTCTTTGAACAAATGGTTTTTCTAAATGAGTGAATGATTGTACACTCATGGATGACTAAATTCATCTAGTTTAATAATAACATATGTACTGCTAATCATATTCATGTTTGCATGTGTGTGTGTGTGTGTGTGTCAGAGAGAGAGAGTGAGAGAGAGAGAGAGAGAGAGTGTTAAAGAAAGAGAATGACAAAAGGGTGAGACAGGGAGAGATATGAGATTTGCGAAGCACCTCAAAGCTGTGATTATCCTGAGTGCCTCTGACCAATATAGTTACCTGCTGGGACAGCGCCACAGCTCCTTCTAAATAAATTGCAAGTGGCCTTGGGCAATAAGAAGGGCCCTACTTTGATCTGCCTTTCTGTGAAGAGGAGAAACGTGCAGTCAGTCAATCAAACTCATAAGCCTTTACAACAATGAGTGCAAACCCTAGTTTATTACTTCTTTTCTAAATTGGCGGATTTCCTTATCACAAGGTGCCTGCATAAGCTAATCAATAATTAATATAGGGCACAAAATCGGGTGAGTCACAGCCTCTCCTCTGGCAGACTTGTCACAAACTCGTGTCAGAACATATTTTCTTTCATGCAGAAATGGCATTTGAGTATAACTATAATGATTAGTAAAAAATAAGGCCCCCTTATGGTGTGGCTCTTTTTTTTTGTATATTACGTTGGGGGTATGTCTACCAGGGCTCCAAGCATACACTAGACTGAGTTAAGGTATATCCTTGTAAATGGAGGGATGAAAAGAATTGAACTTTTTTGTCATGTGTCAGTAAACAACGGGACTTGTTTGAAAGGCACTTGGATCACAGGGTAAAAATATGCTCTTTAAACTTCAAGCTCTGGGGCATGGGAGAGACGTTACGTCAAAACAGAGTGTTGAGATGAAGATTCACTGTCAGAGTGTAGCAGCCATTGCTCCCACAGGTATGTCTTGAATGCTTGGAATGGAAGAGGAGGTGTGGGCCTACTTCACATCAACTCTGGGCCGTGATGAGTGGTGGTGGATATCAAAGTGTTTGACAAACATAAAAGCAGTTCAGACAATGATTTTGAAATGGTATACAGTAGGCCACTACAAGATCATCAGATTAGAGTCTCGCTGTTCTTCAATGTTTTCAAAGCTGCAAAAATAATTTCTAAATGACCTTCTGTTCCATTGTGATTAATACCTAAACCTTTCAATGTCATGTGTGTCATATTCATTGCACTATAAAGAAGCCCCTCTTAGCTAATTTTTTATTTTGTGTATTTCTCCAGACTAAGTTTTAAACACATGGCATACAAAGTAAAAAGTTAAGTGGAAAGTCAGGGGGAGGGGAAAAACAACAACATACGAACAACTCAACATAATTGACAGCTGCATTCATTTGCTGGGCCCCGGTCCCCAGCCTCCCTCGCCATTCTGTTCATCTAGTACCATTTCCTCTTTTAATTATCCCCCAACAAAAAGATGGAGAACATCAGACACATTGCGGTAAATCCCGGCCCTGGCACTCGCTCAGAGTAACTCCTGGGTCCGCGTCTGGCAGTCCCGATAGAGTGGGAGCTGGCACTGACAGAGAGAGAGGACGCCTGGAGATTTTCGGACGAAAGAATGGTGAGGATGATCTCACAGCAAAAAGGTTGACGTATTTTTCCCATCGTGGGAGGCTTTGGCAAGTGTCGTCCGATCACACAGCGTTTTCAGCACCAGATTAGCCTAGCCTACATAGAGCTCACATGGCCCCCTTGTTTCCACCTCAGGACCATGGCGTTTCTAAATGAGCCATGGAGTGCTGCTACTCTCCTATCTCTCTCCACAATATTTGGAGTTTGTACGGTGTGCTTATTGTGCTCCATTTTGACAAGAGAGGGAAAACATTAAGACTGATTTGTTTTGAGTTAAATCCGCTGTCTCTATTGACCTGAAATGTGTTTTGCGGAACCTAGCATATACCGGATAGTCCTTCTAATTAAGTATCAACTATGTGATTGGAATGATTGCTTCTTGTGTGAGCCAGGAAAATGACAAAAGGTTAACCAGCACCAGCCTGCTGTCTGTCAGAGATTCTCTTCTCTGTGCAGGGAGTACATCAATATCCAGCGTCCCTGGCTGACTACCATTCTGTGGGCTAATAGTGTCATCATCTCCCATGTGATTACACTTACTGCACAATGAGATCCTCGGACAATATGGAGCTGCAAATATACCCCTCCTTCCTGTTCCTTCTATCATTCCAAGATGAAGAGTCCAATGCTCCTTGGCGGATTGCTTTTTTCTTCTCTGGAGGGAACTGAGATAGCAAGCCGGGTCTCTGTGATGTACATTTCCCTTCAGGGCTGGGAGGCGATGTCTTAGAGCGCTGCTAAAGATGATCATTTTAGAGCCTATAAAATACCACAGGGACAAAGCTAGCACTGAGGCCTGAACTAAGGTTGAAAACATTTCATGGCGATGAGAACAAGAGATGAGGCAATGGCACATTTGGTTTTAACATCAACGTAGGTCTCATCAATGTGTATTACTAACGTAGATAACAACAGGAAAACAAATTCATAAAGCAGGAATAATAGAAAAAAACTGTTTAAGAGAATAAAACAAAACAAAACTCATTTGATAATCTACAACAATTACACACAATGTAATGAAAGGATATCAAGGATTTATTTATGTCTTTACTCTTTTAACATGAAACCTACTGAAGGGGTCTCAGTTGGAAAGAAATATAAGCTTTCAATGCTGGTCCTTAAAACTCAGTCATATTTGTTTCAACGAGCTGTCAAAGTAGCAGATTTCCCCCTACAAACACAATAACAATTGTGTTGCTAAAACATTGTCTTTCTACAGTATGAAATAGGTGGACAAAAGGCATGGCTCTTTTTCTTGATGAAAGGCTAAAGGATGAGTCTGACCTTTCACGTATCTGCTCGGCTTTGGGAGCACAAAACACAGGCCACTCTCTTTGGCCTTTTCTTGTTCAGCTCTGGGGTATGTTTGCCAGTCAAAGAAAAACGTCAAATGAGCTCTTGCTATCAACAGACTCAGACACACAGTTTTATCTTCCTTTCATATACAAACACACAAGCAGATGTGCTGTACATGTAAGCATGGAAGTGTGCACGTGTGCTCATACATGTCCACACACACACGCACACACACACACACGCACGCACGCACACACACTTCCACACACACACACACACACACGCACACAGCCATCTGTAAATGGAATCAGAGTATGTCTGCAGGATATGGAAGCAAATAGAGAGAGCAGATCAGTGTAGATGACATCTATGAAAAAAAACAACAGCTTGACTCACTACTATTGCCATCTTTAGAACTAGCAGGAATTAATTCTGCGCCAATTAAAACGGAGATTAAATTAATAGTGGATACTTTGATGATGCCAGTATTTGTTTATCAACAATTGGCATAATTTAGCTTAAAGACTGGTTGACAACTAGTTTGAACTGAGAATCAACTCTTAACCGTCACGTGCTTTGTATTTCAGAGCACATACCTAAAAGCCTTTTGTGTGATGCTTTCAAAAAGGCTGCATCACCAGGTCATGGCTAAAAAAGAGTCTGTGTCGTCCAAACATAGAATGGCCATGTCGGGGGGATAGGGAGGTGTCAATTCTATAGGTAAACTCTGGCAGTGTTGAGTAAAGTGGCCTCCGATCAGACAGACAATAGACTAGGTCCATGACGACTAGAAGGTAGACACGCTGACACGTCACAGCCCTCTCTTCAGTAGAGAGTATATAAAACCTTGTGAGTCTGGCAAATGCTACGCTGCAGACCTCAAGCCCTTCAACCATGGGAAAGGTATGAGTTTAAACAAGTTCATTAACTAGACAACATGGAATGGAATGAAAATGGACATGTAGACATGTAAATGTAGACCATTTCTACAATAGACATACAGGGTTAGAAACTTTTGTCAGACTAAAATAATTATTGTAAACAATGTAAGTAGGTTTTTGAGAGGAAACTCTCCACCGTTATTCTTTTTCAGGGATGTGTGTCCCCTACTGGTGACCAACCATCTTCACTCTAAGCACAATGTGATCTCATGACATTATTTTGACCATCGCTTATTTCTACCTGACATGTGGTACTTGTTTCTATCTCTTCTTTTTCAAGATTATCTTCTATGAAGGCCAAAACTTCCAGGGCCGCCACTATGAGTGCAATAGTGACTGTTCCGACACCTTTAGGCACTTCAACTGCTGCAACTCCATCCGTGTGAGTGGTGGTCATTGGGTGGCTTATGAGAAGCCCAACTTCATGGGTTACCAGTACATCCTGAACCAGGGAGAATACCCCGACTTCCACCGCTGGATGGGCTTCAACAACTGCATCCGTTCCTGCCAGATGTTCCCCCCTGTAAGTCAATCAAAATGATGGATGGGGTTTAGATACTTCAAACACCACTTCATAGATCAACGCCTGTCACTGGCCTTTTGAAGTTCTTTTGAGATATAAAGTCACGTCAAAATCATAAAAGTCTCTGTGCAAGGTCCACAAGGAGATCCAGTCATTCTTTAAAAAGAATATGATACACCCCCAAAAGACGTGGCGTCTTCATTTTCATTCTGTTAGTGGCTGAGCATTTCTGGCAGTGAAAGAAAGGCTTGCGCTGCTCATCTTGACTGAATATCCCCACTGGCTGCAGTGACCGCATAACTACTTCAAAAACTAATCTGCTCTTTACTTTAGTCTTAATAGTTTCGAGTCCCTAAATGCCTTTGTTTTCTCTGCCTCACTAACAGTACAGAGGAGCCTACAGGATGAGGATCTACAACAGGCCTGATATGTCTGGTCACATGATGGAGTTCATGGACGACTGCCCCAACGTGTATGATCGTTTCCGGTACCGCGATATATTCTCTTCTAATGTCATGGAGGGCTACTGGGTGTTCTACGAGCACCCCAACTACAGGGGCCGCCAATACTTCCTGCGCCCTGGCGAGTACAGGGTCTCTGGCGAGTGGGGCTGCAGCAACCCCATGGTGGGCTCCTTCAGAAGAATGAGGAGCGGAGTGTAAGCTCCACATACGCTGCTGACAGCATAGCAATTAAACTTTTTTTGTTTTTAAAATATGGGTGTTATGTTTGGTTTTTTAAGCTGATGCAGCATTAACATCTTTTAGCGATAAGTTATTTCAGACTATTAAATAACTGCAGAACACCCCACACACACACACACATTCAAACAATGATTCTCCTCACGTATTAAAATCTATAAGCTTCTGGCATTTGTGCCAATAAAGCCAGAGGTTGCAACTCTTATTGTAGGACATAGAAAGTGCAGTTGTTCAGAATGTTCAGAATGTTGAGAGACAGCTTTACCAGAGACAAAGAGCTGTTGCTGCTGCACAGTCCTACACTGTTATACAGTCTATAGAGGTGTGGTGTGCTGACACGTCAGGAATTTGTGCCATGCTTCCAAAGCCCGGATCCAAACGGGCTCTATAAAGGTCTGGGGCTGCACTCTGTCTGCCTGGTCAAGTCTGAACTAAAGTCACAGTCACAATGGGAAAGGTAAGCAGGCCACCTACACACTATGCACATCACACGTCAGTGAAGACAGAAGGACAGCCTGAAGTTATTGAATAATTCCAATACAGAATGCTCCAAATAGTCAACAGTCAATAATAAATGATTTCATCAGGCAGGGTTGGCTTGAAGAATTAGCTGTAATGTGTGCTGAGGCTGCTCTTAACATGTGAACATTAGGTTGGATAAGGGAAGAAATGTAAAACCTTTGGAGTGCAGGTTATGAGCCAGGTAAACCGTTACATATGCTCAAAAAACATTGCATTAACAATGAAAGATATCCACCACAAACAGCACAATCAATCGCCACAAGAAGTACAGGTCCACTATTCATTATTAGTAAAACATTTGTAAGGTTCAAGCTTGCTTGAAAAAGCAGTGTAGACTGGGAAGAAAAACAAATGACTATAATAATAATAATAATAATAACTTTAATTTAAGAGCGCCTTTCTAAAACCCAAGGACACTTTACAATGCATATTAAAATCAGTAGGCAACAACAATAAAAAGTACGGTACGGTGAAGCGGCGACAAAACACGCCGGCGTCCCCACCGGCAGTCACGTGTTAGGTTGTAAACTTTTAATTTACATATTAGGACGGCCCAAACATGGTACAGATCAGCTGCAAAATCATTGCAATCAGCAAAACATCTGGCTTAAGTTACTTACACATTTTAGCCACATACGTCACATGCATCCATTTAATACTTTAGGGATTTAAGAAAATATATATTAATAATTTTTTATTGAGTGACAAAGCAGGTACAGTCAACCTATAAATGCATGCTTTTTAGAAAGATTTGGGACTAAGCTACTGATAGATTTAAAAGTTAAATTCAAAGTTGAGGGCTAAGCCTATAGATCACTGCATTAACAGTGAATACATTTGAGAGCATGGATTTCTAAAGTGAACGCACATGTTTACTCCATTGGGGATTACTAATACAATGGAAATTGAGGGAACATATAACTACTTTGACCACATAAATTACTGAATTAGGTTGACGTATGACATATGTCAGTGGCTAAGGAATGTACACAAAATTGTTTGTGCATTCTCTTTAAAACCTAAACATCCATTTAGTTTGAAGCTTATTAATGTATGCCTGGTGTGCACTGACATACTAAACACAAACATTTGGAGCAACGTGTGTCTCTTCTTTTTTGTTTTACATTTTAAAGCAAACCAATCTAAATTGAATGCAAGGATACAGGCGGTGTGTTTGAAAACTTGATGGGCTGGATAGAATAGATTCCTCTAACAACAATATTAATGTAAATAGACAATACGTACATGCATTGAAAGTGGTGTAACCTTTGCCACAAAAGGTGTAGTTATGTATATGTAAAACTGAAACACAAAATTACAAGCAAATGAATTGAAAACATGCCCAGAAGTGTGTCATAGTTGTGATAATATTAATAATACCCTGTAGTCATAGATTTTTGCATCCAAACATTTACAGACAATTTGCATTGTCATTAACACATTAAAGCTAGTTCAGATACAAGGTCCATACATTGTTTTCAGAAAATCTTGTTACCATAAACAACTGTATGGAGTCACTTTGTTGATACAAATTGTGGCAGATCTGTATTTTCTGTAACATATTCTTTTATGTAAGTTATATATGTAGGTACTTTGTATCATATCAGATAGACTGCCTACCAAGTGAAACAGTTGTTAATCATTGTTAATCATTCACAAACTGTGGCAGTCTGTTGGTTTGCTCATGCATACATGTCTGGCTTTCTCTCTCCTTTATTTGTACTGTAGATCATCTTCTACGAAGACAGGAACTTTGAGGGCCGTCACTATGAGTGCAGTAGTGACTGTGCTGAGATGAACAACCACTTCAGCCGGTGCAACTCTATAAAGGTGGAGAGTGGCTGTTGGGTTGCTTATGAAAAGCCTAACTATGGCGGCTACCAATATATGTTGCATAAGGGTGAATACCCTGGCTTCCAGCGCTGGGCTGGCTTCAACGACTGCATCCGATCCTGCCGCATGGTGCCCCCAGTGAGTGCTCTCCAACATCCCACAGTTTTGAAGATTGACATTAACAAAGATCCTTATATTATGAATTTCACTAAAAGTAGATGTAAATGTAACATTTGATATTGTGTTATGTAGTATCGTGGGAACTACAAGATGAAGATTTTTGAGCGCTCTGATTTTGGAGGCCAGACGATGGAGCTGAGTGAGGACTGCCCTGACCTGCACGAGCTTTTCCACAGCCGGAATATTTCCTCTGTCAACGTCATGGAAGGCTATTGGATTCTTCATGAGCACCCTCACTACAGGGGACGGCAGTATTTCCTGCGCCCTGGCGAGTACAGAAGACACACCGAGTGGGGAAGTGCCAGCCCTACCGTTGGCTCTCTGAGACGTGTCACAGAAGTCAACTAAACCTCTAGACACAAAAACGTTCTTACCTGAAATCACAGATTTAACGGATCAATGTTTGATGGTTGAGTTGATGTTGGTTTTGGGGTTGCGTTTTGATGTGGGGGAAATACTGTTCTCCCCCTCACAAAACAAACAAGCGATCCTCAAAATAAACAGTAATGGTCTGCTTTACTTCAGTTGTCTCGGAGCTGAACGGTGTACCTGACAGGCTCCAATATTCCTATCCTTTTAGAATCCCAAATAAAGGAAAAAAGTATTAAAGTCAGCTTTTGAAGCATTCTTTTTTCCTTTAATGAATCTATTAATAAGTTATTCTTACTGAAAAAGGTCATGGGATATTACATGTCAAATCTGAAGGTTTTGAATTTTTTAGTATTGAAATTTAATATAGATTCAGTTACTTCTGATGGCAATGGATCTAGCTGCAGAGGCAAATACACCAAGGTCCAACTAGACTTAAGTTCTGCAGACTACCGTGACATCATCCTCCCATTCACAAAGCTGAATTATCAAGGAAACAGAAGCTTATTCTTTGAAGCCAGTTATTAAAGAACAAAAAAAGGGGATCTGAGGATGGGCATGTAGGAGTCTTTATGAGATCACATGGTGCCGTGCAGGCGCTTTGGGTCCATGAAAGAGGTCCATATTAGACCCACATCACAGGGCCGGAGCCAACTCAAAGAGTTGGAGTCAAAGTGGCCTGGTACTAGCCCCAAGCATCAAGCTCTCTCAGAACAAAAAAACAAAACCCAGTCTGCATCCCTGCTCATGCATTTTTCATCAGCCCACGATACGGAATCCTTTTCGGAAATAAATATCAATTATTGAAATTGTTAATTAGAAGTCCCGTAATTGGCAAAGATATCCATGAATTAATAACTTTGACCATTAATTATTGATTTAAAAAATTTGAAGCCCAGCAGGGCGGTCATTTGAGAGTCTCTTAAGATGAACCACAACAAGAAATGTGAGTTATGGCCTTGAGTAATGTTCAATTAAAGGACTGTCAACTTTACTATAGAAGTCCAGTGATTTGCCCTCCGTTCTCTGATATCTGTGGACTCCAGTCCCCAGTGGCGAGAGGGGCGTCAACAGAGTGCATCATGAGATCTGATATACTAGGGGTAATGCCAGATAAAGGTTTGAGACTTTGGGAGTGCATGCCCAGTGTCCTGTGTTCTAAAGGTTAAAAGGATGCTAGTTATTTCCATCACAACCACAGCAAACATTTATGTCAAACTCGTATTTCAGTAGAACAGCAGCATAATTAGGGTTCAAGGTGTGTGACCATAAAAAAGGGATTCATCATTCTGTATTTCAATGACTATTTCATTAATGTAACATTGTTCCAGATGAGATAAGCCGTCTTTACTTAGCTGGAAACAGATTTGTTTTAGCTATTTCAGATGGATTTATTTAAATTATTTAAGGCATCTGTGATATTACTAAGGGACAGACAGTCTGGTTAGTCTTACAAAGTGTCCTCAAGCTCTGGGACTTGAAGAATAAAGAAAGAATGTCTGAATGTGTTGAGGGTCAAACTAATGCCAACAGCAGCAGCGTGGTGTTCACAGGAAATGTGCTACCTGGCTATCTAATCAGTAGTCATGTAGAGGGTAAAGACAATCAGCTGAATTGCCATTAATTACACACACAAAATAGCTGTTACAAACTTCGAGCATTTCTGTCCTCATTCAAATTATTTCAATTGAAATCAGATAGCATATATTTTACAGTATGCAATAAGATAATAGGGTTTTGGCATCAAAATATTATTGCGGCACATCTGACATTTAACAATCAAATACAAAATATGTCTGGATCTCTTCCTCTATTCCATACCTCAGGCAATTTAGATAATACTGTAAATTGCTTTTACATAAAAGGGACAAAGTTTGTCTTTTGTTCCTCTCCAAACCCCTTGGATTTGTTATGATCGCGGGTTGATTGAAAGGTAAGAAGTGCGTTTTAGAGAAGAAATTCTTTAGATGAGGGCAGAGAGAAAGAAATAGAACGCTCTCGGGGATTTTATTATTAGTCTCAGTTCTAGCTTTCTCTCTTTTTATTCCTGATAGCTAGATAATTAAACCTCTACAGGATTGTCTTCCATCTTCCATGGCCCACTTACAGCAGTGTGAATTCCCCTTTGGGCAACTTTAAAAAGGCCCTTTTCAGACTTCTGTTTTGAGATCAGTGTGACTTTTTCCCCGTTAATTATTTTCTGTGTGTGTATAGAGACTTGTCCTAATACAGAAATGAACACAACTGTTCTTTCTTTTTCATCTCCAAATCAAAGTATGCAAAAAAATCCAAATTGCATTCTTCTTCAAGATAAACTTTATTTTACGTTCTATATATATATATATGTATGTATGATATGTATTACACAGAATGAAACCTCTAAACCGACCCATGCGTTGCCAGACATCAAATAAAGGATTATTGGCCTCTGGCATGTTACAGCACTTCATTTAAAGGCAGGAACCATTCATCCTGAAGGTTGATGGAGACAGTCCGTCAATTAATCTTTTCTTTCTGACAGAAGCTTTGGGCACTCTTAAATTTCACAAAGCAGAGACAGCTGGATTTTTGTATAGCACTCTTATAACAGGACACCCCTTGCAAGGAAAGAAGGAAACAAAACGTCAACCCATGTCAAATATAAGTACGCACTGTTAGAATGGAAAGACAATGTTCTGAGGGATCATTGAGAAATGTAGTATTAATGACAACTTGACTATAACGTTTTACTCCATTTACTGCCACACGTTAGAAGTCAACTTAACGGAAAGAACCAATGTCACAAAATAATACTTATCACACTTATAAAATCTGATTGGTCGTGTAACAGTGTCCTTTTTTAACCGTTCATTCACAAATTCATCCCTATTCTACACCTTTGTGCTTCGATGTACACAGAAATCCACAAATCCACTATATACTGTAGCAATCAATAATAATAACGCAAGGAGAGACAAAGTGGTAACACACAAGTTAAACTACTACCTAAATAAACAAGTTCTCTGTTGTCGATAATTCATCAAAGTGATTATCCTAAAGATGAGGGAAATCTAGTTCACTACCCAAGGGCAAATTTGAGCATGGAGGCCAAATCATTGGCTGACTTGACCCAAACATGAAGAAGGAAAACTGATAAAACTGGGCAAGCAAATGAAAATCACCCAAATAAAACTCACTATGCAAAAGTAAATAGGAACAGATATGTGATTATATCTTCAAGGCTCTTAACCAAACCGGTCAAAGCAAACTTAAGTAGTCAAGCAAAAACAAAGTAACCAATTAGGAGTCCCCTCACAGAGGGAACATCTTCATTTAACTTTATCAACAGTGAGAAGACATTAGAAAATGTCCAGCAAATAGAGAAAAATCAGCCAGCAGCAGCTAACAATTGTAACACTAGTACAACACGTAATATGATATTTAAGTACTCTAAGCAGATGTAGGAGAAATGTCAACTATTTGGCCCAAAAAGGACCACCTACATTACCTAAGTGGTCACATTGAGCAATTGTCTCTTTGGCTAGCAAGGCAGTCTGGTGGTAGTTGGGTAGGTAGTTGTGTGCCGTTAAGGCTGAGGCTTAATCAAATCAGTTAGGAGTGCTGTGTGTATGTCCGGGTGTCTAACTTATGGTTACAGTGTCTAGTTTCTCTCCAGTCAGAGGCGTTGTTATGGGGAGGTTTTCATGGAGGTACTCCAAGGTGCCCTGCTCCGAAAAGTCTGCGGTCGTCTGTCCGTCACCCCTCAGTACCCACTTGGTGGTGAGCAGCCCGTCCAGACCCACAGGGCCGCGTGCGTGAATGCGACCTGTGCTTATCCCCACCTCGGCTCCTACAGGAGGGGACTTCTATCAGCTCAGAAGTCTGCATGTATCCAACAAAGGCTTTTTTTTACTGAAGTGTGCATACTGCTAATTCATTTAAGGGCATTGAGCAGCGTTTGTCTTTTTTGTCTAAGATTTCGTTTGTACATTACTGATACGAAAGGACCCTGTACTACTTACCCAACCCAAAGCGGTACCCATCGGCAAATCGTGAACTAGCGTTCCAGAAAACACAGGCACTGTCCAGCTGCTGAAGAAACTGCTCTGCTTTGGTCTCTGAAATAATCATCATCAATATCGTCAACAGAAACAATCATCAATTAACTACCTCTGTTCACCTCTGGGCCCGTATTCACAATACATTTGATCTTACCACTCAGAGTACTCCTAAATATCACTAAAGGTTTGTAGGGGTACTCTTAGTAGTCACATAAAATGCTTTGTGAACATGGGCCCAAACATGTATTGTCTTTTATTCAACACAAGTGATAGTTCATTTGAAGATCACTTGATGGCAGTAACAATCCAAAACAAATATTCACAACGTTTGCATGGACGGCAAAAATGCATCGACATTTCTAAATACTGTTGGTACTTATTGTTATTCCAGTAGGGTCCATAACTTTTGGCCTGAGATTTCATCCTTTCCCCCATTCAGATTAACTAAATTCACAGTGACACGGTTCCTTGGCTCCGTTAAAAACTCAATTAACAGAGCACAAAGATTTGGTGGCATTGATGGGGATTTAAGCATACGTTACAAAGATTCCATGCCAGAAAATGGCCTGGCAAGAAGAGAGGCAGAAATGTAAAATAAAGATAGCAATTGGATGGCAACAATAGTAGCAGTAGATATTAACTCAATTGCTTAAAAGTGGATTTAACAGAGGATCAAATGTTCCATCATACTCCGAACATCATAAGGACTATTATAGTTTGGCCAGCCCTACCGTTGTCAGTGACGATAACATCGGTGTGAGAGCTGCCATATTTGTGAATGTGGTCCACAGCCTCCTGCAGGCTATCCACCACCTCGATGCAGCACTCCAGGTCCCCATACTCTGTCCTCAGGGACTTGACCTCAGAGGGGCTAAAGGTCAGGTAGGAGGCAAACTTAGGGCCAGCATGGATCTTGACCTGGACCCAACAAACATAGGTTGATATGTTATCTGTTATCAATTACCTCAAAGGTAATTGATCATAGGGTTATATGTGGCTTTTTGTTCTGCTATTTGGCTCCTGGTAAAGTGTGAAGAAAACAAGACCTGAAATTGTTTACATCTGAACAGTGAATTCCCTTAAAAATACTAAGTATCATCAATGTGCTACTGAAAACAACTTCACGTCATGTACCATATGCACTTGCAGTTGTAAATGCTATAGAAACACATTCTGTACACAATTCTGCACATGTAAAGAAGCTGAGAAAGTTCTGAATCAGGGATTGTGGTTTCACTTTAAACGTCAGCTTTCTCAATGTTTATGTGTATTTTTTGTTAGGTGTTACGAATTATACTTGTGTGAGATTCACTTGTGCGTGTTCACGTGCATACTCTTACTTTCTCTTTCCGCAGCATGTCAATGATCTGGTCAAACAGGGGGTTTCTAAGCATGTCTCTATGCACTAGAAGTGTTTCCATGGCATTGCAGGCAGCTGGATAGTCACATTTGGAGTCCCTGACTGGGCAGAGAGTTTGCCTTATCAACTAATCTCTTCATTTTTCCCAATGGGGGTAATAAAGAACATTGGATGTCTGTGATGCTGAAAACAGACATACTCACAAAATGCATAAATACAATAAAAAAATTACAAATGTGGAAAGCCACAGAATTTAGTGAAAGTGAGATTAACATAGTGCAAATACATTTTGCATAGATGCATACAAATGTGAATATATGAATGGGATGTTCAGCCAAAAAGTCTACATAGAGCAAACTAATAGATATTATATTATAATACTTTAGCTTAAATATAACTTGGCTTATACTGTACTCAATGGTACATTTAAAAAAAGCATATGCTGTCCCACACATATATACTGTATATATGTATCTTATATTTTCAGTAATATTTACTTGCAGTAAAGTGTTAGGGTAATAGTGGAGCATTTTCAATTATTGATAGCCAACAAATGGCAATACATATTTGACCCTTGATTTCCAAGATTGTGTCTTAATAATTAAAATAATTAGGACATGTAGTGATTTAAATAAACAGCTTATTGACATTGCTAGTAGTTAAGCTTCAATCAGACAATATACATCAACAACTCAGAGACCATTGCATGATTTAGTCGAAGATCTATCATCAAAATAAACAAACTCTGTAGTCCAACATCTGAGTTTATACAAGCTAAACATCAATCTTAACTGTAAAGGACACCCCGCTACCAAGCCCCTTTCTGCCCCTGGTGTGTGAATTGTGACGTTTAATTTTGTCCACAAACACATATAGTGTTACTTTTTTATAAACGTGTTATAAAGGGGGGGAGGGATACAGATTCTGTGTCTATCACGCTTGTAGATAACAGAAGCACACAATAAGATAAGTGCAGTATGGCTTTGGTATGTGACATGTTTTTCTATTCACCATACAAGGGTATTTCTAAAAGAACATATGACACTAGATCCTCTATCACCTCATAAGAGATTCAAAAGCTTGAGTGTGTGTATCCTACGTACTGATCTTGATGGCTTTGTCGATGCTGGCGTCCGAGTCGATGTAGACGTGGCAGATGCCCTCGCTGTGGCCCATGACGGGAATGCCTCTGGCTGCTCGCTGAATGTCCCGGACCAGCTGAGAGGAACCCCGTGGGATAATCAGGTCAACCATGTTGTCCAAGTGGCACAGGTCCTCCACCTCCTCACGAGTGCTCAGCTACAGGACACCCAGATCACACCACATATCACTCACTCACATAACCGCTGCATGACCTATACATGCCAAATAGAGGACTTACATGCAGGAGATGCTAAAACATAAGATGTCTTTGCGTTAGTGCAGTGAAAGGTTTGATTTAAATGTAAGATTAAGCCACTGAAATACAACAATATAATAGTATAGCATATAGCATACAGCATATTAAAAAAGGGGGAACGATGCGATCTTGTGCACGACATTGTCGTAAAAAGTTAAAGTGAAAATATCTAAACCATATTAGCGGTACATTTGGTCCCGCAGCCCTTTGCCTAAACTCTCACCAGCTGGACAGACTCTTCAACCCCATTCATAGAGAGGGCTTCCTGGGTGAGCTGGTGGAGAATGCGGTTGGTGTTGGCTGCCTCCTTACCCCCCTTCAACAGGAGACCATTCCCAGTTGCAACTGCTAGAGCGGATACCTGTGCACGTACAACGACATGGAACCACATGACTAGTAAACTTAAATATAGACTGACATCAAAAGGAAAGTGGTATGGTCTTTCCATAAAGAGAGTTAAAAAAAAAACATCAGGGCACATTTTGTGGATGTGCACCACATCTGTCTACCTCCCCCCACGGACACTGCCGTTAAGGACTTGGGATCAATAAATCATTAAAAGGCCAACTCCCAGAACGATCACACAGACACAGATGCAATGATTTTAATGATGATCCCACAAACCAAACTCTTTGAATACTTCTCGATGTCAGTTTATGTATATATGGTGAAAGGCCACACGTACATCTACACACACACACAGTAAAATGTTAGGCAGCCTTGTAGATGGCTCACATGTAGCTTCTCCTGTCAATCTTCCATGCCCTCATCTTTTTCGCACACGAGAGCAGAACAATAGGCCCACACACTCCCTCCATACCTGGGGCAGGCAGTCGGGACGGGCCTCGAATATAACCAGCAGCACTCCGATGGGCACAGTGATCTGCTCCAGCTGAAGGTTGTGGGCCACCCTGGTCCTGCGGAGCACACGGCCAACACTGTCCTGGGAGGCCGCAGCGATCTGGCGCAGTCCGATGGCCAGGCTGTTCAGTTTGGCCGCGGAAAGGCTCAGGCGATTCAGCAATGCGGGAGACAGCTGGCCTGCGACGGAGAGAGATGGCAGGGGCCTATTTTTCAGAGTCTAAATTTCTGCATATACCGAGGGCTGACAATTGTTCTGGACACCAGCTGTAAGGAATGGACAGTTGGCCCAATGGGCTACTGTAATCAACGGGCTACCTGCACTGACAGCAAGGTCCATGTCCATGTTGTTAGCAGCCAGGATCTCCTCCTTCTTCTCTGTCAGCAGGTCTGCCAGTTGGCAGATGATCTCACTTCTCTGATAGGACATGGTGCATAGGTCACACACTCATAGGATGATGTGACGTGTGGCTATCTCTCTCAGTGTGTTCTCCAGAGTGGCCTTTGCACTAATGTGCTGAACTGACTGCTTGGTCAAAGGGGTCCAACTGTTCAACCGGGTCTGTAATATCATTCATTTGCACTATAGTACAAATGTGAATAGTCCCTTTCACGTTAACTATTATCGTGTCAGTGTCTGGTGGTGCTGATTCGTAACAATTACAGTGTTGAGCCAGCAGAGGTCATGATTTAACAACATTTGATCAATTTGAATGTTCAAACAAGTGCTGAATTCAATTTTAAAATAACCATTGAGCAGCTGCAGCAAATCAAGGTGTTTTGGCTTAAAACTGTGCCTCAGAGCTATAACTTTGTAAGAGACTGAAGGAGCATAAAAAGTCAAATCTCAAAGAATATGGAGGTTTCGTGTCCTACCTGTTCTGGGTCCAGAGCTGCCAGGGTTCTGCTGGAGTGACGAGCCATCTCGGTCTGCTGCTCCACTGTGGGGCCTGGGAGGCATAGTAAGACAAGACGACTTGAAGCACAATCACAACTTCCTCAGTCCTCTGCTCTGTTTCCTTTGTCATTGGAATGCATCTGTAATGGCCCAGTCACTAGGAAAGACAGAGCGCCTGCACTCACCAGCGGGTTTGACCTCAGAGAAGAAGGTGCCAACTTTCTTTCCCTCCACAATATCCGTGATGACGTGACCTGTGGCCTTGGGATTAGTACCATTGGCAATGACAACCGAGGTACCACTCTGAAGCGCCCACAGGGCTGCCTTCACCTGTACACACACCACGGAAGAGTCCATCAGCAGACTATAATGTCTTATGTAAGTAAACTGTGTATCATTGTCTGTTAGGAAGCAACACTAGGTCGTTCAATACAATTGTACAAATATTACATTACAGCATAGCACCAACAACTATGCTTTTCAGGGTTTTCCTAAATTGCATATATAGTAGGTACATCGACAGTCTTTATAACGGTGCTATGTAGAAGAAGAAAATAAGGCCCAAGGCCAAAATAAATTATTTACCATAATCCACCAAAACTCTAAACAGATACAACTGACATCATTACAGGAACTCAATGGACAGCTCCTTCAGATACCTTGGCCTCCATGCCTCCTATCCCCACTCTGGACTTTGTGCCATATGTGATCGACTGTTGGTCACCAGGGTAGAAGGTGTCAATGAGTTTGGCGTCGTCTGTTCCAGGCGGGCTATCATACAACCCTACAAGCCAGATAGTGACTTTGGAATGTGTTGATTTTGCTTTTGTTGTTGATCAGAATGAACAGGTCAAGGCTGTAGCTCAATAGATGATAAGGTGTTGCTATGTTTACGTACCCTCAACATCAGACAGAGCAATGAGCAGGTCTGCATTCATCTCGACGGCCAGTCGTGCTGCCAGACTGTCATTGTCTTTTATGCTGATCACCTATTAAAGGGCATGGGGTTAGTATAGAGTATAGTATTTTTTTAGCTTTAAATCAAACTGTACCTATATATTGCTAGCTTGCCGACACATAAGAGGTAACACGTTTATCACGGGTACAAGGTTAACGGCGTGCATACTGTGCGTAAATATGTAAATTATGAGAAATACATCAACGTGGCAAAGCTGAAGAGCTTTGTTAGACTCCATGGAGGTTGAAAAGGAGGGTAGAAGAAAGGAAAGAGTGATTCTACCTCCAGAAGTTAGTCCCTGTATCCTCTCTATGCCCTGCCTCCAGGGCAGCAGTAAGGGATAGCTCTTTCCACGCCCTCCCTTGCATGCACGTCCCTTGGAGACAAAGTCCGGGGGACAAGGTGGTGGCGATGGAGTTCAGATGTGGGTGTGTGTGTAAGTGAGGGGCAAACCGGTATGGCTAGCAATGAGGCCACCCGCCCATCCACTCTTCCCTTACATACACAATTTTTGTGCGCACACATCCAATCCCCACTGCCAGCGCCAGCACCCCATGTGCTCTGTACCCACGTTTACCCCCTGCAGGTCGCTGTTGGGTTCAGGCGGCGACACCACCGCGTCGTTGGTGTTGATGATGGGCACGATGTTCATGCGTAAAAGCTCCTGTAGTGTGCTGTTCAGGTTGCTCCGCTTCTGCTCGTCGTAGAAGTCTAGATTAGTCACCAGGATCTGGAGCAGAAAGGAGGAAGAAACAACCGCTTGATGCGCTGAGAAAAAAACTTTAAACCTTTTTTTCTTTTCATCAAAATGAAGCCTTAATAAATGTCCACTAGTGGCTGTTTCCTGTGTATTTGTGCTTGTGGGGAAGATGCTGACGTTAATCCATTAGGACATGCTATATGACTCTATGGCTCCCTAATGGTCTCCATGCAGAGAGTACCTGTGCAGTGCAGATGCTGTACTGGGTGAACATGGCCTCGTAGAGGGCCATCAGGCCACTCTGTCCAGCCGCTGCACATGCCCGCGCCTCCAGGACTGGCACTGACTACAATAGACAAAGAAGCAAAGCTATCAAGTTAGCATTTGAAGGAGCAACCAACAAAACGTTCAACGGTTGGTAACTAACGTGGGGTTTGGGACCTGTCAAGTGAACAAATAGGTTCTGCAGTAACTTCTCAATTTGCTAAATAGTTTACTTTCTAGAAGAAATGAGGAAGGTTTTTGGTAAAAAAAAATTTGTCCCAAAAGACGTTTACAACAACGTTGCTATGAATTTTGGTCTCCTGCTATTGTTAACAAGACCAAACAAATGATTGTAACCACTAACCCTGCCTCTCTCTCTTAACAACAGACATGGGGCTGTTTCCAAGTCCCTTAATTTTAGCCACCAGCTAATCTACACAATGCTCAAATAGGCAAACTATATGTATAATCTAGAGATGCACCAATACTACCAAAATGGTATCGGTGCATCTCTAGTATACTCTTTTTATTTTGCAAATGATTTGGAATGCAACTACTGGTCCATGCTTCTTGAGCCAGTAGTGTGTGTTCTCACCATCTCAATGAGCTGGCTTGGCCCAGCGTGCAGGGCCTGCCTAACACTCTGCGACAGTAAGATCTCGTGCCTCAGACGCTGCTTTCCAAATGCAACTGCCCCGCTAGTGACGATCATCATCTCTCGACCCTGGTTCTGGAGCATGGCAACCTGCAGCACATAAGACCTTTAGGCCTCTTTACTCATGTAAAACATGAGTTACTTAAGTACATTCTATAACAGCATATTATCTTTCTGATATTCCTAAATATATTCAATATCTGGCATCTCACTCTTAGCACCAATTAGTATAATGGACCCTACACATTTTTTTTTATTGTATGTCTTTCGTTGATTTGGTTCGGCAACATGTCTCCTAGCCGAATCCTCTTTCTAACTCATAATATCACCTGCTCCACAACCGAGGCCACTCTGCCTAGTGCCAGGCCACATTCATCGCCTCGGGTGACCACAGCACTACCAAGTTTGACCACGATCCTTTTAGCCTGCCGGAGATCTCCGCGATGGGCGAAGGAGTCACTGTTGGCACGTGACAGAGAGACTATGGAGGGAAATGGCAACTGTGTTACAATACTGTAGTTCTGTTTTATTCTTAATACTGTATGACAGTACTGTGTTGCCGTCATGAAAGAATTGACAGACTGACTAACTTTAGAAAAACTACTAAATTGAAAAAGTGTTTTTAAATGTGACTCTTTAAACTTTTAAGGACCCACCATTTAGTGTAGTCGAATTTGTTTTCACTGAATATTAATCTCTACTTAAGCACCAACTTCTCATGAACAATGACAATTTTAATCAAATTGATTATCAAATAAACATGAGTCAGTAAGGGCCCCATTCCCCATTCCATCTTGTAACTAGGCAAATGGAAAACGACAGGGTAAACCGCCACATCAGCACGGCAACTGAGTTAAGCCAATGCTGACACCACATGTCTCTCTACTAAAGAGTACTGAACCATGGAAAAGAAAAAAAATGTCAAGAGAGCAATTTAAACTAGATAATTCAACTTTTCCTTTGCTCCACATACAAAGGCATTGCTGCACACAATATAGGCCTATGTACTGTAAAGAATATCTTCCTAAAAGTTTGATTGCGTGGGATTTAAATTTTTTTAGAAGAAAGTATTACTTGCCTGGTACCAGTACTCTGGTAAGCAGTTGGCATACATGGTTTTCTGTGGTCCTTATGATTAGGTGGACCTTGGAACGGTGAGATAGCCTTTGCAGCAGCATTATTAAATAGCCCAGTGTCCACACGTTCCAACAACTCGCTACAACACATAAGCAGAAAAATAAGTATTCTGTAACGTCTATATTTATTCAGACACTGTAGTCTTGTACACACCAGCTAAATTAGACTCTAATACAATTACACTCACAGAGTAGACACCTTCAAGTCCTCAAAGTAAGTTCTGCATGTATCCCCTAACACTCAGTAATCATATTGGTGATGATACGAAAAAAAATGTGGCTTTAGACTACATTTTACGCAGTTTAAACAAGAAGGGTCCATAGCCTATGGGAGCGCACCAAATGGGTTTGGCCAAAATGCTACTCTTTCTCTGATTCAGGCTGATGAAATAGCATCGCTTTGTCAAACGTGCGTCCCTAGACCCTACCCTTCTATTTTATCACACCGGCTGTAGCCAGACAGGAGTTCAGTAGTCATAACTTGTAAATTGTCACGTAGGCATTAAGTGCTAATATTTGAAGTAATGTGAGCGCTGAAAACCGTAGATACCATTTTATACACTACGCTAGCTAGCGTAACAATGTTAGCTACTAATTTATACGCTCATTTAATTAAGCAATGCAACCATGGTCCATGGCACTTGACTCCCAATCTATTCCCAACACAGAAATTATAGCTAACGTTAGGCTATACATCATTTGCTATATTACCGTTTACGTAGCAACGATAGGATACCAATAGATTATCTAGTAGATTGCGTGCCTTCGAAAGTTAGAAGATCTAACGTTAAATGCAAAGTTAGTATTGAACTACACGTGGATAGTAGCGGTTATACTTGAAAGTTCGGTGGCATACTTAAACTTTAATTCTTAACGTCCAGGTAGCCTCGCTACACTAAACCAATTGGGCGCTCACAAGACCGCATTCAGAAATATTGCTTTTAAGCTAACTTACCAATAGCTAAAATGTAGGGGAAAGTCAATTTGACTCATTTGAATAGCTTCAAATGAAGTGCAGACAGTGTGGTGTGGTCTGTAGAACAATTTTCGTGGTCGAGTGGTCTCACAGTTTCGCGCGCGCACGCTTCCTCATGATAATGTTGTTTGCGAGTGGCGGTGTGCACACAAATAATGCGCTGGTAAAGACTTTGTGGACTATCATAAGAGTGAAACAAACAGTTATACCAGATACTCATTTTAATCTTCAAGTAGCAGCTAATTCGTGTGCTTGCTGATAGCAGCACACTTTTGCACTCCTGCATGCTTAAACCCTGTCATGCAAGTGGCACAATAGTTGTTGTTTTTTTCAATTGCTTCGACACTAATAACAACCTTGTGGTAATTTTTCTAAACCTTTGAAACAATCCTATGATATTGAAGTAGGAAATACTTAATACATGTTTCAATATGGTTCGAAATGTTTTTCTGTAAAAGGAGTAGCAGAGAGAAACAGTGGACTCGCCTACAGATGTCCATTTGCATTGAAATCTGGATTAGGATTGACAGTTTGACTAACCTTACTTCAGTATCACTTAAACTATTTCATTGCAATTTTAGGCTTGTGGTATGGGACGATATAAAAAAAATAAATCACCTAGGGTTTGTGACATCTTTACTATGTACAGTGCTATGAAGAAAGGCAATAACCGGCAATAGTATTCAGATGTTTGCTCAAGTGTTTGCTCACCCTCTTTGATCAAGGAGTTTAGTGTGTTCAATATACCTCCATACTCCATACGACTACCACCAGCCTGTACCTGGACACACAGACAGCAAATACAAACCCCTGTTGACGATTACCTGTTCGGCTGCACATAATAATTGAATATTAAATATGTCAGTAAGTATTACATACACACACTGGACAATTTTCTGGATAGTTTGACTAACCTCTCCTAATCATTAGCTACTATTACTCCCAAAAAATGGGAAAGTGTCTACCTGACTGTAATGATAATAGCATTTTGTGAGCACATCAATTGCAGGTTGATATGTTGACTGCATAAACATATGCTCCAAAAGGTTTATATAGGATAAATTGCAGGATTATATTCAAACAAAATAATGTAACAGATTAAAATGCCTTAGTATTGATGATTTACATCTTTACATTGAGAATGTACATTTAGAAACTATTTGATAAGGGTCCACCAGGTGGTGCTCTTGTCTTCATAATAGGATTTACTGTGATCTACAGGCGGAATTCAATTCAGCAAAGTATAAGTAATTGATAACTTGTAACATTTCTATTGTTAATGTACTAAATAAATGATTTGCTAATCATTTACCTAAATACTAACAGTTTTAATAGAGCTGTTTCTTGTTGGCATAGCTTTAGTCAAAATAAGTAAATTAGCTTGCCACCATAGGTGTATACTGTACACATGCAACATGCAATTACTTGCAACCTCCAAAAGCCTGCAGTGGCTATTTGAAACCTTATGGAAATTTCTGGGGCTATGTGTCTTTGGGACATCAACAAACAGCAAGATAAGGTAGCACATAAATAATCTTGAACTAACCTCTTAACTTATGGGGGAGTGACATCATGAAAGCATTTGTTCAGTCAATTATTTGCGCCACGTTGGCCTAATTGAAAGTGATAAATGGCAGAGACCTTTGTTGTTCTAGAGTACTAAGTCAACACAGCAGAGGGAGGCATGACTCTGACAGAAACAGCCTTTGTGTGCAAAGGATCTCAGTATAGGACATTCTACAAATCAAATCAGAGTTTGCTTGTATGAGTCGGTAAGCATGTCAAAACAAGAATTTTTCTAAATGTCTTTATTAGTTAACTCATCACAGGATAATGGAATTATGGATTCCGACTGTCCCACAGCTTTGCAGACTGTCTAATGCAATAAAAGGCGTGGGATCTTGACTGTCCCCCTCTTGAGATGCTTGGTTAGACAAACCTTACTGCAGGCTCGGGTAAACATCATCTCCATGCCTGCGAGAAAGTGTGTGAGTGGTGAGAATCCTTGTTACTGCAGACAAGTTCTTCCAGGCACTCAACTAGAATAGATTTCAAACCGAAGTTGTCCTTTCCCTCAAATTCTTTTTGAAGTCTCAAACCTACCAAAGTATTTTAAGACAGAAGAAGCTCACATGTATACCCACACAGCATTGTTTTTATATTGAACATCCAAATCTCAAAGATAAAATATCGGCAATCTAGTGTTTGTGGCTGGTCATTTTGAAATCATTCCGTAGTTTTAGACTATTAAAGACTTGCCTGCTCTAGGCAGCTTTGTGCCACAGCTATTCTCTTAACATGAGTGCAGATTAAATTAGTATTATCTGATAAAAAAAACTCGAGTTTGTTTTAGAAACCAAGGCAAAATTTGCGTTCCAGAAAAAAAAGTTAAAAAAGATATCCAATGAAATGGCGCTTGTCGTTAAACTTTAAATGCAGAGAGTAGCTATTTTGGGGAAATGAAATCATTACAATTCCAAATACAAGTCATGCTTTTCGTTTTAAGTATCAACATTTTATCTCAAAAGATCCTACGGGTAATATTTTGTGGAAAACCTATTTAAAAAACATATTTCTCTATCCACATTGCATTGTTCTATCTCTTTCAACTCTTGGGAAACAGACACAATTTTATGATTTAAACAAGCTGCTCTCATGTAGACAAAAAACAAAACAAAACAAAGGGCATACTAGTAAACCATCCATATGATTCCATATCCAATGGAGCATGACACTGCTGTTGCATTTCTCATCTGGGCTTTTAATTGGGCCAGAAGAGATAATTGTGTACATGTATTATTTGATACAATATCCGAGTTCTTCTTTTAGGCTATAAGCTGAAGAAAAAATATATATCTCTCACTATACAAATCCAGTCAGTAAATCATCTAGTAATCAGTTGTGACTGGGCCAATAAAACATAAGAACCCCACTATTACAACAGTCTAGTGGCATGAGAAATATGCCATGAAAAATATTGTGAAAAGTTCCGGAGGACAATATTTCCAATGATATGAAATGAACTACATAATTGTTCTTACAGCATAAGGGAGTTAGAAACCCTTCTGCAATGTATCGTTTAAAATAAATATACAGGAAACCACTCACTTTGAGTAATTGGTGACAACACACAAAGAAAGCTACCAGGCAGCATCAAATGATTTCCTCCCACTACCCTTTAAAGACACCATGGGGCTTTTCAACCATCACCTCTTATATAACGCCTGTGCTGTGTCACTTTACATGTCAGAACAGAGATTCAGAAGCCCATAGCCCTGGGCAGAACCATATGGTGTTCCTCTACTCCCTAGCTTATTGCAATAAAAATGGTCACTAAAAATGTAATCCAAGGTTATATTTATGCTTACAAAATGTATATTGTATCTTCTAAATGATGATATATAGGGTGGTCACTTAAACAACACAAATATATAAAACAAAGCCAATCCATTCATCCACGGTGTCCAAACCTATGTCTTATTATATATGTTTTGAAAGTTATAAAATGGCTACATTTGTTGTCTTGTTCACTGTCTAGGCCTGAACAAACTTTGTTCTAAAATAAAAATTTTACGGAAAAAATAAAAACCATGAAGTCAATAAAGGAGCATATGAACGAAGGTAGCCTATGTTAATAATGTAAACCAGAGCTATGGCTCTTATGTAAGATATGTTGGTTAGACATTAAGTAGGCTAGATTAAAATTATCAGCATGAAACTAGTTTGACAGCAGTCTGAAAAAAGTCTACAATGTTTTTGTGTCACCAACCTTGTCCCGAGTGCTAGATTTTGGCCCACTAGTAAAGGCAAACTGTACATGCTGATAAACACTTTCCACCTGATGCGGACAAGCGCTACTGGCGATGGGGGCGCTCCTATCGCATTATCTTTTCTCAATGAGCGAATGCACGGGTGCGCAACCAGTTACGAACGAGTTGCTTCATATTTGCTCTTTTGCTGGTAAATCGATCGCCTTAGTACACTGGAAATATTTATAACTCAGTTGATGTTGAACTAATTCAAGAACAAGGCAAATGGCTTGGGCGTTATTGACCACAAGTATATGTAGATGAAAACGGTATAACTGCGTCTCTCAGTTTCACTTTTGTGATGTACTCCTCACCATCTAGGTAAGTGAAAATGTATTATGCAAATGTTCACAACGTCCTTAAGATGCCAAAAAATACCCCCAAAAATTGTGGGCTAAAGGGGTAGATATTTAACACATATTTCAGGTTTAATTTTTGATGGAAATAAATGAACAGGAATGCGTCACAGATAATTCTGTTTTACCTTTCACGTTGCATATGTTGTTGTTTCTTTATCTTGTTTACTTCTTCACCAGGCTACAGTAATAACATGAAAAAAACACTTCATTATTTTTTTTATTATAAGAAATATAAATTCTTAATTGTATCTTCTAACAATAACTGCTTGACATGCTTTTTAGTTTTGTTGGAAACTTTACCCCTTTTCTGTGAAAGGAGAATGTGCCCGCCTATTTGAATAAAGTAACAGCAATTAAAGACAGTTGGGATTAAACAATTATAAATCAATATCAGATAACTATCCGATAAACTATCCCTTTATGTTAGTTGCAAATATTTCCTGATATTGCAAGTTACAACCATGTAATAACCAGACACATGGTAATGTTTCTTTTTAAGTTGTGAGTTGTGTATTTGTGGTGCTGTGTGGTGATTTAGCTATATCATATCATGGGTATCAACAGTGAAAATGTTATTTACAATTAAATTGTTTTCCCAATGAGATCCTAATGGATTTGTGCAGTCCTACAGGAATGTGTTCAATCAATATGTATTAGAAATTAATATGAGTAATATGGTTTTCTAATAGGAACATCTAAAATATTTTTTCTTGTTTTCAATTGGAATTCAACGGATTTTTGCAATCCTCTAACCTTTCTTTACTAATAGATTGCATATTATTATTTTTTTTCAGATATGGGAAGTATTAGCTACTAAAAACCCTTGAGTTATTGTGCTGTAGGACAGATGTTAAAACTGTTACAAACTCCCATTAGATAAATTACCTCATCTAATATGGAAGGGGATCCTAGGGACTCTAAAATAGATATAGAATATTTCACGGGGGGGTTGAGTTTGCAAGTTGGCAAGCTCTCAGTTTGCCCACCGTTGCTAACATGCGCACGCTTGAGCTCTCCTAACGCTGGAGAGACTTCAGAAGACCAATGCAATGGGTAGGGACACTTTCTGGTTAACTCTGAGGGCTGTGGTGATGGAGCCGAGGCTTCTAATAAATTGCCCTTATGGGCAAACCCAGGAATCGGATCTCTTTGATGGATATGGGAGCTGGCCAATCCCTAACCCCCTCTACCTTCCCAGGGTCTATCTCCGATACCACTTTGGAGACAATGTAGCAATAACATCACCTTCTCATAGTGGAACTCACTTACAAGGCTGTGATGTTAGGAACTGGCTCCGTCGTCAGCTCCCTAAGTTCAGCACCACGGACAGGTCCGGGGAAGCCTATTCTCCCTCATCATTGAGTGCTGATGTCTTATTGTTTCCACCTGCGTTCTCTTGTCTTTGACTGGCCCTCCTGTATTTCTTTGTTCCTATATAAGTCCCTGCCTTATTTCTTGTTCTTTGTCAGACATTGTCAGACTGTGCGCTGTTGTACTTTGTTTTCAGGTTTTTGCGACTAAAACGTGACCAGTGTCTTTGTGGACCTGTATTGCATTCCAAAGAATTTCTGTTGCATATTTCTTGGACTTAGTTTAGTTTTCAAGTTCATTCTTTCGTTTGTCTGTAGTTGGGTAATTTCTTTGTTTCGGGACGCTGACATTTGTAAAGAGTTTGTTTTGCAGAAAACGTTGCAAGACCCTCAGAATATCCTGTATATGACTACGACTACTGGAAAAGATGAGTATGTCATCAAAGTAAGCGTAAACATACCTACCCAACAAGTCCTACAGAACATCCTTGATGCGGGCCTGAAAGACAGTGGGGGCTTTAGTCAGACCAAATGGCATTACTATACTCAGAATGCCCATTGGGGGTGTTGAACATAGTCTTCCACTCATTGCCTTCACAAGTCCTGATCAGGTTGTATGCTTTGCAGAGATCCAGTTTGGTAAACCAGTAAGCCCCCTGAAGTCTCTCGAATTCTGTTGTCATGAGGGGAAGTGGGTAGCTGATCTTAACTTTGATTTGATTGAACACCTGGTAGCCTATACATATCCTCATTCTTTGTCTTCTCTACGAAAAAGAAGCCAGCACTGGATGGAGAGGTGGAAGAGTGGATGAAGCCTGCGTCTAGGGACTCTTGATGTAGGTCTCCATGAATTCCTGTTTGTTCCGGGTAGGAAGTCAATGGCGCCATCCTAGAACCGATGAACAGGAAGTCGAGCTGCCCTACGTTTGCAGTAGGTTGTGTTACTCTGGAAGGAAATTTGAGAGATGGGAGCCCCAATCTTTCAGTATGCCTGGAGACCATTGGAACACGGGGTCATGAAGAGTCAACCAGTGGTACCCCAGGATGAAGAGAGGAGAGAAGATGAAGTGAAATTGGATCATCTCCCTATGACTCCCCATCACCACCATCACAAGAGAAATAGTGCCCTGCCAAACTGTCCCAGAGCAAATGGGGGGAACAGTCCATTGCAGTGATGGGCAGGGCTGTCTACAACTGTTAGACGGAAATTGAGCGCCACAGAGCCCAGGCTTTCACCAAAAGGTTGCCATTAGGTCTGGAATCCACAAAGGTACGGTCGTAGATGTTGCCCCCTCGATCAGGAGAGGTAACACAGGGCCGCCAGATAGTTACGGAGCCATTTGGGGGTTGAACATATGATTCACCAAGACGTCTCCTGCTCCTGGTTAGCGTTAACGTTTTCCCAGCAAAGGGGACACTGCACAAACCTGGTGGTCTTTCCACCTTGAATTCTAGACCTGCTGATCAAAGATGTGCAGCATTTCCTCTCTGAGGCTTTGATGCAGATGGGATCCTGGTTATCCCAAATGGCGGAAGCCTAGGCCTTGAGATGGGAGAGGATGGTTGCAACCCTTGAGCGTTTTGAGGAGATCGGGCAGGATCCTGGACTGTCCAATTTGTTGGGCGGAAAAAATTGAAGCTCCTTGCAGGTAGCTTCAGAGGGTACTGGGAATTACTCTCTGGACATGTAGGATGCTGGTCAGTTGTGTCAAATTGTTGTGTTAAGAACTGTAGCTGCTGGGTACTAGTATCACTGCATCATGCTTGCGTGTTCGTTAAGAGCGCCCACAGGCGTGGATTTAGTGTGGGACATTAGGGACCAATGCCAAGGGGCCACTGAATTGTCCCTACCAATAATCTAGTACACGGCTTTCGGCTTTGTCATGTTATCCACTCCAGTGACCCACAAAAAGGTTAACAGTAGCCTAAAAGTCGTTGATGTTTCCCCTTCCACCTCCACCTAAATAAATCGTTAATATAATACAAATGTGTAACCCTATTTAATATTCAAACAAAACCAAAACACCCTTTAATGTCCATATCCTCCATATAAACATTTTTCAACCGAAAGAAATTGGTCTATTATTCAACATTGTTACAGTGTATATCTGAGCAAAAAAATTTAAAATCCTATCACAGAGAGAACTATCAGACTTTCTTATATAACGTTCAGTGATTCGTTTAAAAACTCTACCATTACAAAACACAAGAGCATTGTAAACTGAATCAGAGGACTTTCAAATAGGTCGGGCTGCACGCATGTACACAATATGACCATAATCCATTACTGACATCAGAGTTGATTTTACGATTGTAATTCGGTTTTCAAAAGAAAAGCTTGACCTAATCCAATAGAGCTCCAAGCCTGATCCTCATCGTCTTTGAGTTCAAGCACATGCCTCTTACATGACAGTTTGTCATCTAGTCTTACATGACAGGTTGTCATCTGGCCAGAAACCATTTTTACACTGCAATGCGTCTAAACTGGGCTTCATTTAGGGAGCAATTATTTTATGCCTTTTTATATGCCTTTTATGACTTTTTGTCATTTGAAAAAAGCATACGTTTAGTCATTGACTCATTTACGATTAATTACAGATTTTCTGGGGATTTCTGTACACAATTAAATTCCCTTGAAAGGTTGGACATTGATCGTTTTGTACACGGCAAACAAGAATGCTACAGTCTTGGATTGCAAACCCTTAGCATGTATAAACTACATTCTATTATATAGGTAGTCCTCAAGCCAGTTGAAGGTTGCACCACCATATCCCAGCGAGGCTAATCTATACAGAACAAATCAGTGAATAACTACATGAAAATAATTTGAAACATCAACTGACAAAGCTGCAAAATGTTTCCTATCAAGGGCATTAAATATATAACTATAGTTCTATATAACAAGAATGGATGTTAATTTACAAGAGATTCTGTCATCACCAAACATGGGAGTTTGGAGAAGGGTCTTTAGACAATGTTTCTATAGAAGTTTCACAGGCATAGTTCCATTTGTGTCCCAACAACTCCACTGCATTAATCCAAACGTCAGATTTGAAAAATATATGATTGAAAAAAATCACAAACCTCCCTTTTATCAGTCACATAATTAAAGTGTAGTATTATCTACAGACGAAGAGAGGATGAAACACTGCCCTTAAGTAATTTAACCATTTCACAGATTTTCTTTGAAAAATTATTTTATATTAAGATTAAACATATCATATCTCTGAAAAGCTTGGTTGAAGTTACAGTGTCAACCAACTATAGCAGCTCAGGGATAGATCACAATGGTATTTTTTTCCATGGAATTCTAACATTTATAGATAATTGTTTTATGCAGCTTCCTTTACTTCTTAACCCTGATAAGTCAAACTTTGTCAATTAGAATTTATCCGCATTAGCATCACCAACGGATTACGTCACTCAGCAGCTAGGTATGGACTATGGAGTTTTGTAAATGGTGTATTTCTAGCTGTATCACCAGGGTACCCTGAGAGGATACTGCATGCATTGTTAGATAGGCTAAACCAACCTTTAGTTCACAACTCTGATTAAAATGTATAGAAGATTCCAACAGAAAAAATTGAGTAAAAAATGCTTTTGAAACTTTCCAAGAATTTTCATTAAAGAACACAGCTAATGCTTGTGATATCATCATTATAGTTTATGTGTTTGCATCCATCAAGCTGTTTATCTGTAGATTGTTTTTGCTGTAATTAAGTGAAAAAATATCGGTTGTAATTGTGACCCATATTTGGACTCATAGAAGATGTTTATAGTACTAGTATATAACAATGGTTGCATAAATAATGTGATACCGACTGAACATTAGTTGTGTCTACATAACTATGACTTTCACGTTGGAAAAGACGTTGTAGTACCAAGTCTAACCCTATTGAAAATATTTGATTCAAAATTAGGTTGATTAAAAATATTCTTAAAATGCAAAAATCATACTGGAGCATGTAATGCAATGGTTTTAAATGGTTTTTCACTTGATTGCACACAAAAATAAATGCAGACATGTTTGGTTTTGTCAGCGGACAGTCTGAATGACACTATAGATTTGAAGCGGATATGTACAACAAGCAACTGTCAATCACATTTTTTAAGTCAGACCTTTTGTAAATCAATGCAAAGCAAAAATCTACTCTCTATAAAAAGTGCTATTTTAGCGCGTACATATTCCCATAGGTTATTAATGTTGCAGGGATGTGTTTAAAATATTTATGAAGTGTTATTGCATGGGATTTTTTTTGGCTTTGAAACTGAAGAATGGCATGGCTTAAAAGTTAAGTGTTTATTTGACTGGATACATAGTTATTTAATATTTTGGAGCATTTTGCATATTGTATTTTATTTGTTTAGGCTCCTATTGGGCGATACAAGTTGATATAAATGTATTTGAATCCCTAATTATCATGGTGCGAGAGAGAATACAGGAGGTAAGAATAGGATATGGGAGACCATAAGGGCAGTTGTCTGACAACCATCCCCACAGCTGTACTTTGATATTCCCAGTGCTGGAACACTAAGCAATGCATTCAGGTATACATTCATTGTCAAATCTCAAAACAACAGATCTTGAAGACAGTCTAAAAATCTCACCATCATCACTGCAATTGTACACATCTCCTTTACAAATACTTTTAATTTATTTTAACTATTGGTTCTTTGTTTGTATAAGTGTGTGTGTGTATGTGTGTGTGTGTGTGTGTGTGTGTTTAATTTCTTAAGGTGTCGCTGTTGAAAAAATAATTCATGATGCATCGCAGTTCTTAACCTAACACACAACTGAGAGATTAAGGAGATTACATCATCATCATATGAATACAGTAGATCCCTCTGATACAGACATGACAGGATTATTTTGCAGATTTTGTTTTGCTTGAATGTGACATCACAGCTCTCAGGAGGATTACATGCATTGCATATACTATTGAACTGTATAATGCAATACCCTGTTCAGTTTCTTGCAGTTCAAATAACTAAATAACTTATTTCTTTGTTCTTTCATAGATACGATTCGGGTAGTCTATCAGCCATGCAACGCTGCTGCTACCCTGGAAAAGTTCTGCTCTTCCTGTTCATTATCAGCAGGTGAGCAAAAACCATCCTGATTTGCTGTTCGTTGACAGTATGTCATATGTGTGAAATTACCTGTGCCATGCTCATGATAGCAGCTGTCTTTGTCCAAATTGTTTAGTGTCAGCTAACCCTTGTTCATACTGGTTTGCTATATTTCAAACATAGAGACTTCACAAAGGTAAATGACAGAACTTAATTCTGACAAATTGGAAATGAGATAATAAATATTAGACATGATGGAATTGAATGGTAGGCAATACCAATAGTCAATGATGATGTATATAGAGTTCCGTTCTTGGTGCAAATTCCTCTCTGGTCCATCAGTGGAACACATGTCTCCCGTGGTCTGACAGCCTGTCTGGCACGGGGCTGGAACCCCACCCCTACTGGATCCAAGGCCTCGGCCTGGATTTAGAACAGGTGGAGCTTGGGACACAGTGGGTAAAGATCTGCGTATACGGAGGACACTGCCAACATCAGGAAGGATGACATTGGCCCTTTTAAACAGAGTTTCTCATAGGCTACTACAACTGATATAATGCAGGGGATTGATAACTTTATTGAATGATTGATTGGGGTTCTCGTCTTCCTGTTGAACCACAGTTTTACAAACTTTCAACATTCATGGGGGTTGATAACCTTTGATTAATTCAGAAATTACAATGGCTAACAAGTTAATATTGTATATTGCATGTGTTACTTGTTGACTATATATCATAGAAAGCAATTTGAATTGTTTGTCACTTGGAAAGATATAAACTTGCTTAAGTATGCCTGCAATTAAAATCTGTTGACAGCTAAGGCAGGTGATCACGCACCAGCTGGGAGAAGGACGACCCCATCTTGGTCTCTCCCAAAATCCCCGCCAATGTCAAATATGACTTTAAAATTTAGTATAAAATGCCTAAGATGAGTAGAAACACAAATTGGACTCTCTAGACATTAATTAAGCCACATAACACCTACAATGCAATGCCTTTTTTACTGAACCAATGACAGGAATATAGATTTGTTTTCTATGTGACTGCTGGTGCTATGTGTGTCCTACCTATCTGACATACCCCCAACGGCCTATCCTACAGTTCCTGCTGGTTATTAGTCCTGGGGAGAACTTGAAATGTGAAAACATTACATTTCCTTTTAAATTGTTTAAAGACTTTGAAATTTTCTTGCACTGGCTCTAAATATTACTTTTTCACTTGCAAACCCCTTTTGCAATTTACATACTGCAATGAAATAATCCACCTCAACCAGAAAATGTGCATATACCCAGTACACACAGAATCGACAAACACACATACAGCTGGGCTAGATTGATAGATTTTTTTTATATATTTATATAAACATGTACAATTAGAGTACATGAGCTGAGTTTGAGTAATTACGCTATGGTCTAGCACGCCAGTGCGCATAACAGATTATCAAAAACATAGCTGTTTAAATTTCTATCTGGGTTGTGTATGCACTGACCGAGAAGGTGTACCATTGTATAGATGAGGATATGGTGCTGTAATCCCTTACCAGAGTGAGTGTGGGCACAAATGGAAAGACAGTCCTTTTGAATGTCTTCTGACTTGTCATCTTATCCACGTTTGCAGTGGCACTTTACTGTCACATTTGAAATAGGCTTACTTGAGTAAAAAGAAGGGTAGTCAACCCTGTGGAAACCGAAACGTGGTCAATGCACAGCCTGAAACACCTGCTAGAGTCCATAAGGTAAAGGTTCTCGGCTGATCTTTTCCAAATGGTCTGCAGTATTGCTCTACTGTTAATGCTTGGTACCCTCTGACATGAATTATCAAAGAACATGAGGAATGCCCCCCCCCCTCCCTATTCCCATTATTGCATACACCCTTCATCCCCTCTCTCTCCACCTTGGCCATCTGTCGAGCCCTGCTCTGCACAGACTGAGATGCTCTGCAGAGGTTTCAGAAACACTCTTGGCAAAGCTGTCTCACCGACCAAATAACCTCATTTGATTTTGGTTATGGCTTCCAGTGTTGGCAGTCCGTGTTGGTGGTCTCTGTTGGTGCTCAGTTCTGTATATCAGGGCATGAAAAGAGATAAAGGAGATAATTGAGATTGTCATGGAGAATTTTTTATTTCAAAAATTTTTATGTAGAGCAAATAGATCCCCTGAATGGAAGCATTGCTCATGGATAACACCCAGTCAATTAAACATCTGGGATATCGACCTGTCCAGTTAGGAAGCACAAGTGAATGTGAATCAAATTTACCTGTTTTGTTGCAAACAAAAGCGACAACAGGTGGATAGGAGAGGCAGCAGCAAGGCAACCCCCAAAAAGGGAATGGTTTTGTAGCTGTTGGCCATGGACCATTTCTTTGGTGCAGGACAATGCTCGGCCTCATGTGGCCAGAGTGTGTAGGGAGTTCCTGGATGACGACGGCATTGATTACATTGACTGGCCCTTACGTTCCCCAGACCTGAATACAATTGAGCACCTATTATTAAAAGACATAACAGAAATGTTCATAATGTAATGATAGTGACATACCTTTAATTGTATAATATCTTTTCCACATTTCTCCTCTCCCATGTCTCATCACTCTGTGTGTGTGTGTGTGTGTGTGTGTGTGTGTGTGTGTGTGTGTGACTTAATGATTGCCCACCCTACTGCCCCTATCAATCAAGGGTCAAGACTAAACCAACAATTCAATGTGGTGATACACACAGACTCGTTTTCTTATTTTAAATAAACCAGGCAAAGATGTACAGCTGTCTATCAATTGCTGAGGAGGTATTATTGTTGCAGATTATTTTGTGAGATGTGACTTCTTTGACCTGAAAAGGATGAGAGTTTGAGAGTCAGCTTCTCTCTCGGACTCCATTTGAAGAGCGGGCAGCAGCAGAACAGAGGCAGGGTCTGGGGTGCGGAGTAATGGGACTTAGGTGGCCCAGCCATTCTGCACTGCACACATTGGACACCTCGACATGAGCAATGCGTACATTGGTACGGTAGTCAACAGAACAGTATTTGCGTGCGTGTGTCTATGCGCACAGAGCCCCCGGGCGTGCGCCCCCTCAGCACTCACCGCCTCAAGCAATAGCCTATGTCGTCCATACCAAGATCCACTACTGCCTCTCCCACATGGTTGGCTGACCACTAAAGGGGACTACTTGGATGCACAGCAGGCATGTGATACAGCTTGGAACAGATATATGCAGGTGCAAAAGGCCATTCTGACTAGAACAACTTCTAGTTGGCAACAAAGTTATGGTTTAATGCAGAACATCCTATCTAGCTAAACCTGCTCTGTTTAGTCAGGACAGCTAGCAGTGCCAGTGCATAGCAGAATGTTTTAAGTCTGTATGACCTTGATGAAATATATATTTTTTACTCATTGTCATATTGAATGATAATTCAATAACACTATAGCCTGCGTACGTCAGCATATGTAAGTTAATGTGTGATGCCAGCAGGTTGCTTTACATAATGTAGTGGAGAGCAGTAAATGTTAACAGTAGGGCATAGACAGAGGTCTTCAAGGTTGTGATTCAGTTCCAACTTGCTGGCTCTGCCTCAGAGCTTTCTCCTTCAGATTTTAGTTATTTTTCCATCCTTTAACTTAAAATGTGCTTTCCAGCTCTCAGTTAATTGTACAGGTCATATAAGTACTGTACATATACATTTCTATGATATATTTTATATCCAGCTAGTTCAAATAAGTGAAATTGTGGAGACCATACAGATGTTGCCATACCATTTTTGTATACCCTGCCTTACAAATTGTGTTTGACTCGCAGCTGCGATAACATAGCCATCTTGTAAACACAATATGCCTTTGGGGAAAATCTGACCTCATTAGAATTTTTTTATTTTACCTAAATGTATTTGCGGTCTTTTTTGGAGGGAATGGGGAGTTTAGGTTTTATGTATTTTATAATATTTTCTTCCTTTAAATGCAGGAATGGCATGCTGGTCAAGTATTGTTGTGAGTTCAAGGATGCTGTTTATTTTATGCGTCAAGCACCTAGTCTGGTTAACATACTTGTGCGCACTGGCAACATATTGATTGGTCCATGGTAGAAGGCAGAACTGAAGAGCAAATGCCATCTGAAGTCACAAAGAATGTTTGAGATCCTGATCATTCTTTGCACATCCATACTTTGCACATGTAAACTACAATGACACTGTCCCTTACTCTCTACAGTGTGCTGCAACAAGCACCATACACCTAGCCCTAACCGTAACCCTAACCCTGATGTACAGAAAGCAATCAAGATCTATTTTACCCACCTACACGTTTCCCACTATACATCACAAATTGAGAATAAGCTCTTCAGTGTGACTGGATAGTAGGGATGAGCTGTACCACAATCACTTCACTGAGTTCAATGTAATTCATGCCTACAAAATAAACTGGTCTCAATTATGCTACATGTTTGACCTTTTGACATAGCACATTTACCAGAAGTCTTGAGGGTTGTCAAATGTTTATTTTGCAAACATTTTTGGTGAGAAGTGGTTTCCTTGCTTCTGGTATAAATTGCATTTTGGCCATGTCTTACTAATGATGAGTCATCATCAGTCACTTCTTCATTCCATCCCTGACTTTCCACAGTAGCTCTAACTGGGCTGGAGCTCCAGACTTAGACATTGATTTGTAACTTTTTTCCCTTCAGACATTTTCCTTCAGGAATTCCATATTATTTGCATAACATGCCAAGATTTTACATTGTTTATTTCTTGATACACAAATCCAATGAATTGAATGAAAGTGAGGGATTCTCTATATGTGGCTTAGTTGTTAGAGCTAGATAAATAGCACATTGAAGAGGATGTGACTCAAATATGGCAACCATCATGACACATTAAAGGATAATCTCACGCCTCAATGATCTGAGATGAAACATTGAATGTGGCATACTTAAGGACTAGCCATCGTCAGGAGACCCATTGTTGACTTGCTTCCAATACCTACTGGCAAATGCATCATGTGCATCATGTAAGCCCAAACAAAAAGTCCCCCAACCAAGCTGGCAAAACATTGCTCTTACTCCAATGATCTTTAGGTCATCAGGGAACTCGTGTACGCAAGCAAACCTCATGACATCGTCTATACCATGTCAAAGCCACCTGGAACTACTGTTTATGCATCGAGGAGCATAACAAGCAATCAATTCAGCTGTTTAACTCAAAATTCAGGAAATGTTATTTTCATTTTATTTTCATTTTCTTATCTTTATTTTATTTTTATTTTATTTTATTTTAGTTTTATAAGAGCATATATACTGTGCTGTTCAAAACTCGATTAAATTGTAGTTTACAAACTATGACAACATAGGAACCATTTACTAAAAACGTGCCTTTCAATTCACTGTTAATAATTCTAATTTGTGTCAAAAGATTTTAAAGAGAGGTCTGTCTGCTGGTTGGTCCTTTTCCTTATTACATAATGCATCCTGAACTGCGTTGGTACCATGCAGACATAACAGCTTATGATTATGATTACTATCAGTTTGTGATTCATTTTAGATCCCGCTAGTGAGGCAGATCCAAATTGCCCATTCCACCAATAAGATAGATTTTATGTGGCAAGTTAAGTGAGCTTTTTTTTCAAACACAAACAAGGCTTAATGTGCAGAAAGTATTATAAATGATAATCCTGGCTTTAGGGGCCTTGAATTGTCTGTGGATTAGGGTTAAAAAGCAAACTATTGTTTCAAAGATATTTGCCTTGCCTTTCAGCAGGTGAATCTATATTATATTGTGCTAGCCTTTACAGTTTTACACATCTTTTTAGTCAGTTAGTGCCATGCATATAAATCAGAGATATTTATAATTCTGATTTGTTCTCCCCCTTATCCTGTCCTGTTGTATACAGTCCTCCCCCCAAACTGTATCCGAAACTATCTTATCCTATTTCACTCAGTCCTACCGACTAAACTCTCGTCTTTTATCCAAAACATTGCAATCTTTTTGTGTCCACTTGCTAATGTACTCTACCCTCTTTCGGTTTGACCCTTTACTGACCTTAGCCTGTCCCGATCGTATTGTATACTACACTATTGTTACCTTTCAATCAGCTGACAGCTCACATAGAAGAAGAGGCCTATTTTTAACAATGTGGCTGTGGGATAATTTGCACTGAATCATTCCTTATTCATTCTTTTTGAAAATGGGAAACTCCAACTTTGTTTGTTTCTAGTGTTGCTTCTGCACACTAATGTTGCCAGGCATCAAAGCTGTGGAAACGTAACATTATCATTGGGCCTTCACAATATGAAAGAAATAAGAACTTATATCAGAGCTCAACCGAAGAGGAGTGTGTTGCAGTAAATAATGAAGGAGAAGAAACTCATGTTTCAGGTTATTTTTGCTGTGGGATAGTGACCCCATTCAATTGAGAATGCTGCATTGCATTTTTTTACGGAAACGGAAAACCTGAGGAAATTACGGGAGAGAAGATGCTTTCTGATTAAATGATTTCCTGTGTGTATATGCTTCTATGAACAAGCCAGAGGCACATTTTGCTACAAAAGTAAAGATTCCTTTCTGCATTCCATTCCATTCTGCCTGGCAATATTTATGAGAGTATTGTGTTGGTCTTCTTTTGTGTCTCATGATTTTCCTTTTACATACTGTGTTATATGTGTTGCTCTACAAGTTGAGCTGTCCAAATAAAAATATTGAGTTATGTTTTAACCAGTGCAGAGAATAATGCTGCCTGGCTTTCCCCTGGCACCTTTGATGGTAGTGCAAAACAGTACAGCTTCAAAGAATAACCAAAGTATACTGTTACCACCACAATCATAGTCAGTGAAGGAATGGAGAACCGTCAGTGATTTATTCAAAAAAAAGATTTCCCTAATTAATAATGAACATATAATTGAATGTACACCCTAGAACTAGTGTCCCTTGACAATGTAATTATGCCAATCAAAGATGACCAGTGATTGAATACAACTGTTTAATTATTCTAGGGCTACAGAACAGTACTTTAAAGGCTCTGCAATTTTCATCCATTTAACAGTAGCTAATTGTTATACGTAATAAACATATACATCTTAATATTTGTTTTGACAGCAAAATAGAAACAATTCATCAAAACATCCAAACCTTTTTCAAAAATGAAGAGAATACAGCGTTATAATATCCATTTTGCCATAATCCAAAATGAGCACTAGAGAAAGCAATATTTTTTTTTAATAATTTTGATTGAGAGCAAACACATCAATGGGAGTTTAGTGTTGGCACCTTTCTTCACAGAGATTTTGTTGAATTGAGCCCACGACACCTCCTGAAAGCTGAACAATCAGCACTGACGTCTCAGAGCCAACCCCCTCTATATCTGTTGTTGCCATGGCCAGATATTCAAAATGAAAAAGGCTTTATTAAGCTGGTTGATATCCGTACTCTATTCCTTTAGGCTCCGCAGCCAGCTCTGCAGGACCACAGACCTATATACCTGAAAACAAACATCTTTATCAAAGCAAGAATAACTGTTCATGCCTATAAAATAGTTACAAAGTGTTTAATTCAACGGAAGATATTCACATTACATAACATCAAAGTGCAATTCCTAACATCAAGAAACAAAACATTTTACACTTATTTTGTATGACGGTTATTAAAATCCACGATAAAACTAAATGTAAGAGGTTAAAATGCCAATGATTATATTTGCTTATGGTACACTGAACTCCATGACCACTCTTACTGAGCACTTTAGAATTCTTTCACATGTAGGCTGATGTTCCACATATAATCAGTGCCAAAATGTATCAGCTATCATGTATTTTTGTTTAGTTTGGTAAAGCTGCCACCTATTGTAGATGTAAAATCCACTGCTGCTCTAGGTGGGCTTATCAGAGAGCAGCAGCCAAGACATTGAGAATACTCATATTTTTCTGTGATATGGTCTTTCCTATTGTAAATCGTGCATGCTGGACATTATTGCATTATAATGTATTCTCACAGAATTATGGAGAATTCACTGCTCAGTGCTGAGATGAAGGAGGGGGATGTCTTACCACCTACCATACAGAAACTCATGAAGGGCTACAACAAATATCTCAGACCATTCTTTGACAGTAAGTACATGAATAAATATTGAAATATTTCATATGATTTTTCTTGTTTGTTGGAGTTATACTAGAGGTATCTTCGCTGTAGTATACTGTAGAAAGTAATGGGAATGAGTGTGTATGTGTTTGTTTGCATGTGCACATATGGGTCCTTGCTTGAGCTCTGTGAAGAGATACGATTTCATCTAAATTAGAAAAAACTGTAAATGGATGTATATGAAAATGACTTTAATGCTTTTTCCCCCACAGTTATTATTCTGTAACTGCTTACAGTAACCCACTTCAGTGGTTATCATGCATGTCTGCATTTATTTACACTAGAACTATTTTTAGCAGTGGAATGGTTAGCTAAAAATATATGTTTGTGTGCCACTCCAAACACAAATACCACAGAGGACTGGGGATCCGATTTTGTTTGCAACACAACAACAAGCATTACTAAGTGCATCAGTGCATGACTGAACTAAATGGGCTCATGAATTAGTTTAGGTCACTAAGTGTGAAAATGTTAGCTCGCTTAAGAATCTTTTCTGGACATGGATGTCTTATAAAAGTATTTGTATAACTCTGAGCAGTAGCACTGAACTATAGTTGTGAAAGCAGCGTAACATTTAGTGCTAGCTTAGCAAACTTTCTTTGTGTGTTATTATCAGAGGGTACGTAGGTTTCAACCATACTGTAGGTGCTAGGAAGGAAAACAGACATTTTGAATGATTTCAGGGAATTCTATGAACCATAAGCCACTAAAAGGAATAGGAGGAAGTAATCCCACAGTAACCCTATTTTAAGTGAACCAACGTTAATTAAACATAGTACTTAGTAGTTGGCTCTACAACTCTACTGCAAAGCTTAAATAAGAATGTTATGCCAATTAATTTTATTTTGTTGTATAAATTGGTGTAACAATAATTTTTGGGTAATCATGTACTTCGGTAATATATGTCTTTCCAGATGGACCTGTCACAGTGGGCATGAGCCTTGACATAGCCAGCATAGACACCATATCAGAGATTAACATGGTAAGCAAATATGTCAGCAAATATCTGTGCAAATTTGGTTCTTATATGTCTAGCAATGTCCAGATAGGCCAAAAATAAGTTGTCTCATCAACTCCACGCTGTAAAATGTCATTAGAACAAAGTTTTCCCCACTCCTTTAAGGGAGCATAAATGATCTGATAGGCTAAGATACTGTATGCTCCTGTGTTTGGTTTATTCAAACTCTTCTCCATAGGACTACACGGCTACTATATTTCTTCGGCAACGCTGGACAGACGAGCGGCTGTGTTTTGATGGGAACAAAAGCCTGAGTTTGGATGGACGACTTGTGGAGCTGCTATGGGTTCCAGACACTTTCATCGTCGACTCCAAGAGGTCCTTCCTCCATGACATCACAGTGGAGAACAGACTTATTCGTATCTTTCCCAATGGAACGGTGCTTTATGCTTTGAGGTATGTTGCTCTGGTATGCTCACTAAGAGATAATAATCTGGTATCTAAGATGCCTTTATCTGGTATCTTCCCTTGAAAAAGCTTGATCAAGTACACAATGGATTTTGGTACATCAAGGATAACAGTTTATTATCATGCTATGACCAATAGCAACTCGGACTTCTTGAAGAAAAATATTTAATTATGAAATCAACATTACAATGTAAGGTTGTCCAACACCAGTTAAATCAAAACCAAATGGGGGGGATAGTTCTCCTTCTCCGTGTATTTTGGTGTATGCATAAGTAAGCAACTTCCCTGCACTGCACAGCAGCAAATAGAGTGGTAACTTGCCTTTATGCAGCAAATTGTGGCTAATGTCCTTACAACTATATGAATTCTGCCATCGACATTGACTGTGTATTATAGTTCTGTGCAAAATGTTTAGGCAGGTGTGAAAAAGAAAAATGTTAATTGTTTAAAAGAAAATCTATATCAAATCAATATTTGGTGTGACCACCCTTTACCTTCAAAATAGCATCTCCAGCCGAACACTTATGCACAGTACTGTATATCGGTATACACTCATCAGCCATAACATTAAAACCACTGACAGGTGAAGTGGATAACATTGATCATCTCGTTACTATGGCACCTGTCAAGTTTTGGGATATATTAGGCAGTGAACAGTCAGTGTTTGAAGTTGTTGTTTTCGAAGCAGGAAAAATGGGCAAGTGTAAGTATCTGAGCAACTTTGACAAGGGCCAAATTGTGATGGCTAGACTACTGGGTCAGAGCATCTCCAAAACGGCAGGTCTTGTGTGGTTTTCCCGGTATGCAGTGGTTGGGCTCATTGATGCGCATGGGGAGTGAAGGCTAGCCCATCTGGCATGATCCCACAGAGGAGCTACTGTAGCACAAATTGCTACAGTAAAAAGTTAATGTTGGCTATAGTAGAAAGATGTCAATACACACAGTGCATCTCAGCTTGCTGCGTATGGGGCCGTGTAGCTGCCGACCGGTCAGCTTGCTGCGTATGGGGCCGTGTAGCTGCCGACCGGTCAGCTTGCTGCGAATGGGGCTGCGTAGCTGCCGACCAGTCAGAGAGCCCATGCTGACCCCTGTCCACCACAGAAAGTGCCTACAATGGGTACGTGAGCATCAGAACTGGACCATGGAGAAATGGAAGAAGGTGGCCTGGTCTGATGAATCACATTTTTGTTTAGATCATGTGGATGGCTGGGTGCGTAGTTTACCTGGGGAAGAGATGGCACCAGGCTGCACAATGGAAAGGAGGCAAGCCGACGGAGGCAGTGTGATGCTCTGGGCAATGTTCTGCTGGGAAACCTTGGGTTCTGGCATTCCTGTGGATGTTAATTTGACACATACCACCTTCCTAAACATTGTTGCAGAGGCCTTTTTCAGCCGCATAATGCGCCCTGCCACACTGCAAAAATTGTTCTGGAATGGGTTGAGGAACATGACAAAGAGTTCAAGGTGTTGACTTAGCCTCCAAATACTCCATATCTCAATCCAATCGAGCATCTGTGGGATGTGGTGGAACAACAAGTCCGATCCTTGGAGGCCCCACCTCACAACTTACAGGACTTAAAGGGTCTGCTGCTTACCTCTTGGTGCCAGATACCACAGGACACCTTCAGAGGTGTATTGGAATCAAAGGTTTGACGGTCAGAGCTGTTTTGGCAGCAAGAGGGGGACCTACACAATATTAGGCAGGTGATTTTAATGTTGTAGCTGATCTGTGTATATTTGACAACATATTAGAAAATGTTTAGATGTTTAGATATACCCACTGTGATGCCGAGGGGTCAATGCTAGGGCCACAGCTCAGAACCACAAAATGCAGACTCCTGTTGTCAACTTCCCAAAACTCCATGGTTCAGCCCCTGGGACAGCTTTGGCAGGTAGGAAGACCTGTGCTCCCAGGTTTCAGCACCCTGGACAGCTCCAACAGGCACAGAAGCAGTCTCTACTAACCATTCAGCCTGTTTAGGCAGCTTGGCCACTGAATCCAAGGAGCAGGTGCCCTGCATCAGACTAGTGAGATGCCTGGGGAAAAGAGACCCAAACTAGCAGGAAAGACAGAATTCTAACCTTATGATGCTGCTTGTTTTCTCCCCTAGTAAGCCAGTAGATCATGGCTGGTACAGTATTGGAAGAGCACACTTACCCAGATTATCAATCTATTTTAGATTTTTCACTTTCTTTTGATTATCTCATAAAATTCTACAACTTTCATTCCTGTGTCCGCTCTGTCTGTGTCTCACCTTGTAGAATGGGACCACACCATTTTCTGGATCGGCACATTCTCAGCTTGATAATAATTGAGATCAACACGGCACTCTATCATACTGTGACAGACTTTAGATACATTTTCAAGAAAATTCTAGCATCTGGGTTGATAAGACAGCACCATGTTCAGGTGCTCTTAGTAAAATCTTTAGAAATGCCCACGCTGTCTCAGTAAGACCATGCCATCACATAGACATGTGCCATGTGCCTTAAGCATATATGAAAAGCACATATTTGCCACGTTTCTGTAACACCATTTACCACTATGTGGGGGAACTGAACTGCAGATATATCGAGCTAACCATTATTAAAACACTGGACTAGTTTTAAAATGTAAGGTGTGGGCACTGTGGATATTCTATACATTTCACAAGAAACATGCAACCATTTCCAAACACAACAGTCTTATATACTGCTTCAAATCTCAATGTGTTTTCACTGTCTGCATTATTGGCTTATGCATGTATAGTTCACAAGTCTTCAAAATTATCTGCAAAGTGTTTTTCTGACAGTTGCTAAGCACCAGTATATGCTCACTAATGCCCAGTGTACTGTATATGTTCTGCCTGACAGAGTGCATTTGGTGAATTGTGCAGCGAGATTAGGTAGGGGATGGACAAGACAGCTTGGACCCTGAAAAGGAAAATGTGTTGTCGGAATGTGGAGAACAGCAGCAGAAGAAGAGTAGAGAAACAGACAGGGAAGGTTAATCTCAGGTGACTTGGGGAAGGGGTTGACAAAAATCTTTGCAGATAATCAGAAAAGATTGCCTGGATTTACACGCAGGCACAGGGTTTTCCAAGGGTAAGCCTATGACCGTGATGTGTTAATGACCTTGTCATGTGTTAATTAGTTGCCAGCTAACAACGCCATTGCCGTCACATTTACTTCTCTCTATGTCTGTTCTCAGAATCACAACCACTGTGGCCTGCAGCATGGACCTGACCAAGTACCCTATGGACACACAGACCTGCACTCTGCAGCTGGAGAGCTGTAAGAACACACCCAATAACACACCCAAACCTGAATATCACTTTACATTTCTCAGAGCAAAAGAATGGACCTTTTGTCTTTTGTATTTGTTTGGAAGACCAATTTGTTGCCCTCAATACCATAAGATTGCATGTTAGTCAATGCACCTGCTGTAATACCAACAAAATATTCTCACACTGCAGTACTAAGCTACACCAGAACCATTGTATTGCAGACCAATGTGAAATGTCCTTTAGACAAAAGCCTTTTCTATTTTGACCACTGTCACTGACCTCCTGCTCTCTAACATGACTTTGAATAACATCCTTGAACATTCATTTTCATAATTTATACTTGGAGGGAATTTGTGCAAATGAATCCTTGCAGTAGGTAGCAGGTTATTTGGTAATAAATGACTGCTTGGGCTGCCCTTAAATACAACAAGAATTTAGCCCCATGTGAATCCATTTGGCTCCCATTTATTTTTATTATTAATCTGAAAGTAGCCTACCACATAAAGCTCTTTGTCACCCTCCATCTTTATAGTAAAGAAAAAGTGATGTCCGTCTTTAATTATTATTTCCTTTCAAACAAATATGCACTTAACTGTCATGTTAATTAGCAAATATAAACTTATCACAGGTAAAATAACATTAAAATTAAGATAGACACAAAAAAAAGGTATACGGGAAAACTGCAGACCTCAGCTGTCATTTAGTTGCTATAGCAACAATGGCCTTTGGATCACGATTCTTCTTCGCTTGAACCATCTTTATTTAGAATATCTTCAACTGCAGCTTCATTCAAAATCCACTTCAGTCAGATCAGATAATCTTTGACTGGATGAGTAGCAAGAGTAGATTGTTCATGCTCTTTTTTGTATAAAGTGAATTTGGTTGTGAAACATTGTTAACAACGTTCCCCACCTCACTACAGCAAAATATTCCATTCTATTTTTAGGAACATTCCTCTGCAAAAATCACTGACTGCTTGAACTGTGAAGCAAAAAATGACCAATCCTCCAAATATATGGGAATACTCAAGTATGGAGTAATGTATGGTTAAAAGTACTGTGTTAACACTGAGTATGTGGTCCAGTTGTACAATTTCAGTGTAAAATATGTATGTTGTAACGGCAAAATCTTGATTTTCCCCCCAAAAGAAGATGGAAACGCTAAAAGATTTATTATGTTACTTGCTTTTCCACTCACATAGTCACATGGTCACTTTTGTGGCAATGAATATTTGCATTTTTAAGGTTTTCTTAATTACTTGGTACTGCTCGTTCCTTAATATAGGGCATTTCAATTATAGGATTAAGCAGGGATTCCAAGTTTTTTTATTTAATTTAAGGTCTTGATTATGTGGTACTTTGTGGTCATAGTTAGGTTATTTTAATATCGGCACAAGAGGGCCTTGCTATCATTGTACAGCTGACTAAGTATACTTAAAAAAAAAAGATTTCTTTTGCAAAATGCTCACATTTTATTAAGCTTCCTTTTCTACAGAAAGAAAGATAATACATTAGAAAAATATGGGTCAAATTCATGCCATATCCTCCCACCTCAAATGTATAATGGTTTAAGCTATAAAGCTAGCTATAGAGCTACAATGCCATCTAGGGGTGTGAAAAAGTCACATTCTTTACTTCAACTGCATGCATTAAGGGCACTTTTAACGTAATCAATTATTTTGGGCTGCTAGTGTTTCTAATATCAACCAACAACTGTGGTTGAATGCAAAATATTCAAGTGGTTCTGACCTCTCATTATACCACTGACTAAAAGCCTCTAAATTCTAGGATTATTTAACAGTTAGTTAAGAGTTCAAATAAAACAAATTTTATTTGTATAGCACATTTTATACACAAAGACAATTCAATGTGCTCTACACAAGGCAAGCAGAAATACACAAAGAAGAAACAAAAGACAAAGAAATAAACAAAAACAACTGTATGAAGATAAATAAAACATCTAAGAACAAAGAAAATCAGCAAAACACAATCCAGAATACGTACGTTTTTAATCTGGATTTAAAAGTAGTCAGATTTGGGGCGAGTCTCAGATCTTCCCAGCTATTTGTTGCATAGTAGCTTCACCTTTTTAGTATGAACTCTGGGAACGGTTACGAGACCTTTTAGAGATGACCTGAGGGGTCTAGAAGGTTCATACTGTATCACCATGTCAGTTTGAGTGTCATCTAATAAGCAATATTGTTATTTCACATTATTTGGCCTAGCAGGAAAATGTAGAGGTTGACTGAAGACCCCAAAATGTATCCCTGGGGGAATCAGCATGTCATATTAGTTCACTCAGATACATAGGTGCCAATGGACACAGTAATTCCTGTTTTCTAGATTTGACTTAAATCAGTTTGGCAGTCAGTGTTTAGACAGATGTCATTTAAAACCTTAAGAGTAGTGCCAGTGTTATGAAGTAGTCTAAATCCTGATGGGAAGGTGTCATAGATGCCAGTGGTGATTAAGAAATCATTTAGCTGTTGGAAAACTGCTTGCTCTATGATTTAGCTCTTCAATGACAGGTTTGAAATAGGTCTGCAGTTGCTAATAATTTAATGATTGAGGCTCCGCTCTTTTAATAGCGGTTTAGTAACTGCAGTTTTAAGGGACTTAAACATTTTTTAGCTGATTGGAAAAGGCATGTAACTATGTCCATTTAGTCTGACCATTTAGTCTGCACTCAAATAAATTTTTTAAGAAGCCTGTCCGAAGAGTTTACGGACAGCAGGTGTACGACTTAAGTTGTCTGATTGTGTGTGAAACACTTCAATGCTTTAAAGTGTGGTATATTTTCCACTTTTGTTTAAAACTTTGTTTAACACAGTGTTCAGGGAAGTGTTTATATTGAATGGATTTTCTAATGGTGTAAATTTGCTTAGCCTAGTACTTCTCAATTCTGAATTGTAATTGTAATATCAGTGGATTCTCTCTTGATATCATGATGCACATGAAATTGTGTTTTTTTTTTGCCCTTTGCATTAAGCTTCTTCTCATTTCATGCTTTTCTGGACTTTAACAGTAGCTGCATTTCTCATCAATTACATGCACATCTTCAGAATTTAAGTTATCCACAACATCACTTGTCATGAAAGTTAGCAGTACAGAGCAATACAAAGTATTTGATTTGCTATGAATTTCAGGGGTAATTCAAATAGCTGAGAAAATGCAAGAATTGTTCTAAAGGCCAAATCAAACACATCAATATTACAAATATTGAGACCCTATTGTAAAGTGTGCCCACAACTATGGTTGGGTCCTTTCATATGCTGAGACAGGACTCAATGATAGTAAACAGTTCTTTAGCCCTTTTGTCCTTGCACTTACTATTATATTACAGTATTTTGGTGGCCTGTAAACAGTTAATAGTAGAAAACAAAACATTTCAATATTGCATCAACGTGTTGCATCAGTGATGGTTGAGGTGTGCATGGTTTTGTGGTTGTAGGTTGTGAACTGGCCAGGACAGTGCACTGAAGCTGTTTGGGAGTGGATTTGAAGGTTTTGTTTAGCAGTTGTTCCATTTAGGTAGTGAATTTAAGATGGGGGTCGTGGTTTGGGGCTGATGGCCTGGGGGGAGATAGATCAATTCAAGGGCTGTGGTCTTTGTGCGACGAAGACGTCGGCACTCACAAATCAGTGTGTAATACCTTTATATTAAGTGCAGCAGCAGAAAACACAGACATGTTTCAGTCCAAGGCTTTCCTCAGAGTTAATAAGGCCTGTAACAGATGGGTGATTAAGTCCAAAGATGACATTTGCCATTAATAGTCTGGTACGAGACCGGTTTGGGTAGATGCCATCCACTTTGAAAATAAGTTTGCAAACCCCGAACGAAAAAAAACTGAAATTGTAAATAAAGTTCAGTCCTTTTAATTTGCAGGTTATAGACAGCCAAATGTTTAGTCCAAGTAGTCTGCTGAGTTTATTAATTATTAATTGAGACAGTTGGCAGTGTCCATTTGCACTGAGAAATGTCTGGCCACTAAATCTAGCACTTCAATAAAGTCCTTCTGTAGGAGCTCTGATTGCTTTCTGTGAATATCGCATTATTAATCCTAAAGAAAAACTCAGTTTTTTTGTTTTACAGAAAGTATTGTGGATATTTATTAGTGATATCATTAACTGTAGCACCTGAGAAACTTGTCTACCCGCGTACATTTCTGATCATCACCTACTTTGTGCAAAGAGCCATGTTTAACCTAGAGCGTGCGGTCACTGGTTCAATGTCTTCTCTCTTGACAAAGTGGTCCGTGGTTCTCTCTGGTTGTGACTTAGAACAAATACATTTTTTTGTGATAAAGACTGTGATCTTATCAAACCGATCCAAGCTTTTTTTCTCAGTTGTCCATTTGCAGGTGTCGAATGAGTTTGTGTTCCACATAGTGGTGTAGAATTGATTTTGGGCCGGGCACAATAGCTGGATTTTGAATCGCATACTACTACTTTTTTTCTTTTAGTAGGCCTAGGTACTTCAGCTGCACTTTCAAAGTATGTACTGGTGCCGGCATACTGCATTTGACATAGTATGTATTGGGACATACTTTAGCTTCATCTAAAATGGCATACTACTACTACTAATAATTTTTGTAGGTACTTTAGCTGCACTCGCAAGATATGCATTGTTGCATGCATTTTGGCATACTACATTTGACACAGTATGTATTGGGACATGCTAAATCTTTTTCTGGCTTACTATATAGCAGGGTAGTATGGGTATTGAGACGCAAGCTCTTGTTTTTGCCAGGGGATAGTGCACTCTTTTCCGGTCCGGCGAAGTTTTGGAAAATTCACTGTGTCGTCCAAGTCTAGTCAATCTTTCTGAGGTTGCTGTGTGGCTTTTGCTAATTTGCATACTTAGTCAATAGACGACATCGTAATCGGTTGATTATCCTGAGGTACATTTTTTTTCCCAGTGCAGTGCTACCGCGGCTGCTGCTGCTACTGATTGAATATGATATTTGTTTCCAGTTTAAAATAACATTCCTGGTAGTGGTTGTTGCATGTTCTATACATTATTTGAAATGTGGTGTTTGCACCGCTTTTTCTAGGGGGTTACAACATAAAAGATGTGGTGTTCTACTGGACACGGGGAAATGCCTCTGTCAGTGGCCTGGACACATTGCAGCTGGCTCAGTACACCTTAGAGGACCATTACACTTCAGAATCTGAAGCTGTGTATGAAACAGGTACAAGCTCTCAAAGACACACAACACATTTAAAGATTGATCGTTCAGTGGGTCAATAATTACCCCAAATACCTTCATCAACATGCACTATGACATGCACTGGACTGTACTCTCCCCAGGTAACTACCCACGGCTGATCTTCCACTTCCAGCTGAGACGGAGCATCTTGTACTTCATCCTAGAGACCTATGTCCCTTCCAGTGCACTAGTGGTGCTCTCCTGGGTTTCCTTCTGGATCAGCCAATCCTCAGTTCCCGCACGTATCTGCATAGGTATTAGCAGAGGTGTACAACATGCTTTGATTAGCAAAACTAATATGTATTCAAATGAATATTGTATTCAATATTTTGGTGTCTTTTTTGGTAGAGTTCTTTAAGTTCTGTTTTTATCAAACAATTGAACTTATAAAAAGCTGTACTTTGTAGAAATGTGGTATACTGAATAACTATGAGTTCTGCATATTAGAAAGTAGAAAATGATGACATTGAATTGAGTAAGTTGCTTGGTGCTTTGCAGATTGGTTTGTCAAAGCTCTTGGAAAGATTCTAGGTGAGGTTGTTTATGAGGACTCCAGATAAAACAAAGGCAAGATGAAGATGCTATGTGTGATTAGCTCTATTATTAGACCAATGAAATTGTGAGGACACATCACTGTTTAGCTGACTCGCTTTGTGCATCTATCTTGCTAGAGGTAGAGGAGGCTATTCTCATCCTTGCTAGAAAAAGCCCAACATTCACTACTGTTGGAGTTGGGACATCAGTTTTTATGTCTCCCTCTGTGGTTTTCCTGATGACAACTGACAAAAAACATCAAAGACAACCCTACAGACCTAAAAGCAAGGAAGACTATTGTTTTAAGTGACTTTGTATTGTATTTGTGTACATTGGAAAATGAAATTATTGTTGTGTGGCCGTGTCCTATTTAATTTTTGTCTTATTTTGGATTTGACTTTCTTGCCTCTGTCTGTGTGCCTTGTAAAGGGGTCACCACTGTTCTGACCATGACCACGCTGATGATGGGGGCTCGCACCTCTTTGCCCAACGCCAACTGTTTCATTAAAGCTATCGACGTGTACCTTGGAATCTGCTTTAGCTTTATCTTTGGCGCCCTCATCGAATATGCTGTGGCCCACTTCTGCACGCTGCACCAGCCCAATGCCACCAATGCGTTGAGGGTAAGAAGAGCCACCAATGAAAAATACCTCTCTTTTTTTCAGCACATTTCCCTTTCTTCTCCTTCATCTCATGTCTCTCGTGTCTTCATTCTGCTCAACTGTAATATTTAGCATTGTTTCTTTGATTATTATCGTCTTTGTCATAATTTTACTCTGAATTGTCGCCACTCTCATCATCCTTGTAATCTGCCGTCTTCCGAACATTAAGATAATTATTATTTTCCTAAACCTCGTATCACTACTATCCCAATAAGATTTGTTTTATCAGTAGATAAAAAACGTAAAATAAATGATAATAAAAGTAGTAGTAGTTTTATAATCTTGACCCCTACGTGCTCTTTTAGTATGGCCAGGAGATGCAAGATCGTGAGGATGAAATGAACGGCATTGTCACCTCCCTGGATAGCCACTCTCTGCGTGCCAAGAGGCGCAGAATGATGCTGGCAACTGGCGCCGTTAGCTCATGCAGTCTGTCCCATACAAGTGAAATTAAGGAGGAGGGTGGGGGAGACAAGGAGCCCAAGGCGGGAAGCTGTGCCAAGTCCTGGGCCATCATTCGCAGGGTGGCCAGCATGCTGTATTGTTGTCGTGTGGAAAACCCACACTACATTGATAACTACTCAAGGTTGACCTTCCCTTTGTCTTTTATCTTCATCAACCTGCTGTACTGGACCTATTACCTGTACTTTTGAATTCCCCCTAATAAAATGGAGTCACTTTTCATAGCATGCAGTAGGCCACCATCCGAAAAGGTCATTGAAGGGACACCATCTTAGAACATGGTCTTGTAGCACTTTGTTTCATTATTTTATTTGTAGGTTGTAGCAGCATAATAACTATAAAATAAAACAATGCTTCAGACAAAAAATTATTGTCCACATACAGAGATGTACACTATACAAAACTATGTTGACTAAAGAATTGACATGAAATGGTTAACTCATTTAATTCCAGTACAATTAGCCCTTCAAACATTTTAAAAGGATTTCGATTTAGGCACAAGGTTGCCTAACAAGTAATGGATACGGAGCTTACGTCGATTCAATTATCTAATATACATAGATCCCCTAATATTCATATTTTGTTGCAAAAGGGAATCATTCAATTGGGAGGTATTGAGACCCTCGTTATTTGCACACTACTAAACACAGACCTTTTCATGCAGAAAATGCATATTCCTAAACATAATCTTTAAAGCAAGAAAACATTTGTATTGCATACATCGCAAGTACTTGGAAAAAAACCTTTACAGCAATAAAGTGTTGACGATGCGTGGCATACAACTTTTTCTTTCTTTTCTTTTTTATTTATACAGCTCTTTTTCTTTAAGAAATATACTGAATGCACTGATAAAATCATTTTGCAGTATAAAGTAGTAGTCAAAACGTATCTAAAGCGGTTGATGTGCCCTGCAGAGTTATTACTGGGGGAATCCATTGTTTTTGCTCAACTGATGGCTCTTGTGTGGGTTTTCAGAGTAAATCATTATCTCTATACTTTGACAGTCGATTTTGCATACACTGACCAATCACACACCACCCACAACCTTCTTACCCAGATCTCAAAACCCTTTTCACTCAGCAATGTTAATTTTTTTAACAAGATGAATAACTTCTGCTGATGGAAGGTTTTGAGTTATTACTCATAGTAATTAGTAAAGATTTGTATTTATTTTTTGCTTATTTTTTATTTATTTATTTAATTTGTTGTTGTAATTTATTTATTCTGCCTTTAAACAGGGCACTGCTGAAAAAGAGACCTAGTCTTAGTCGGTTAACCCTGTATAAATAAAATAAATACAAAAAAATAAATAATAATATTACAGTTGTTTTTACAATCACTTAGGCACCTTTTTCAGAACCATGTTTTAAGTTTTCCAAACCTTGGACAGAGCACTCCAAACCGTCACCACTTGCAACACAGGCTTTCGTGTGTTAAAAATCTTGCACTTTGCATGAATATCTTTGAAGAAATCTTGCAACTTATTTGGTTCAAATAACTGATTTATCATGAAATACCATAGGTTCGTTATTTTAAACTTTAAATTATAGTTTAGATCACCCACAAACATACTTTTGATAATTTCCCTGTTTAGTTGTTGGTTCGATCCTATATTATTGAAGTTTAAAATACTTGGCACGTTTCATTATGGTTCTAATTGCATTTCTGTCAAAGAAGTAACAGAGAGAAACAGTGGAATAAGTTAAACAAAATTTTTACTGCATGAAATACTATCACAAACTTAAGTCAAAACAAATTCACATACAGCTACAAAGTGTAAAAAAAATCTAGAAAAAAGATCCTCCTTAACTGTCTGTCTTGAAATTCAAAACCTTGTTCTCAACCACGTCCTGTCATACCACATCTCAAATGAGATCCAAGGCACCTCTCTAAAGGGGTACGGACATTTCCAATACTCATCTATTTATACTCTTACTACAATGTGAAATCAGTCATTAGTAACGAGTTGTTACAGTAGTATTGCAAAAGCAGCGACAAAGGCTTGGATACACATACTGTCAAACGTTTTCTGGAAAAGTGGTACATGGAATGATGAAAACAGTGTCTAAGGACAGGATAAAGTATTGCATCCATAGACACTATTGCTCATGTTCCACTGTAAATGGTGCCAATGGGTCTCTTCATCCTGGAACTGTCATGATCTAAACATGGAATATTGTTTATTGGCTTCCATTCATTATGAGTAATGCAACAGGTTACCAACTTTCAATCGTTTTTTGAGAAGTTGTATAAGTTGATAGTTTGAATCATCCTGTGTAATGAAAAGACAGTTATTTCATAAGTAATCTGTGAATTACATTTTTAAATAATAAAGCTTTGATGTTATGTTGGGAAATTTCAACCTGTGATTTTTTTTTATCAATTTACCAGTTATCTTAAAAAAAGTGCATTTTGATGATCTGTTTTGAGTTCTGTTTCTAGAGTTTTTCAAAATTACCACAATCATTTGTTATTAGTGCAAAAACGATTGTAAAAACTGTATTATGTTGAAAATGTTCAAAAGTGTACCCTAGCCGAATTATTCTTTTTTCTTTTTTTTTTCACCACCTAATCCAGCTTCCTAATGTCACATTCTAAATGTTATTCCTGTGTGTATCATCATCGGTGATATGAGACCCTCACAAGACTGTATCGACTTCGAAAGCCCGAAGGTTGACAGAGAACTTTGGAAATTAGTTTTTAGTTTTGTTACACTCCAGATAAATGGATCAGGAATTGACAGTGGAGCAGTTTGTTTCACTTGAGCATCTTGAAGATGTGTTGGACGATATGGGAGTTCATGAGTGTTCTTGTTTTGGTTGAATTATAAAATATGTACTGTATTATAACAAATCATTTGTTTATTTTACATTTTTCTTTTGTGTTTTATTGTTTTAATTTATTTATATTCTGTCATTCCCGCCTTTTAAACAGGGCACTATTGGAGGAGAGACATGGTCCCAGTCGGTTACCCCTGTATAATAAATAATAAAATAATACAATATAAGTAGTAAAACAATCGATATGATTTGATCTTAGATGCTGTTAAAATGACTGCAGTGTATCACTTGGTTACTTTTGCTTACACATTGTTCTTTCATTAAAATACTATGTTAATATAAAACTTTGAATATAACTCGTATAAACATCTCAACAAACAATATACATTTATTTTTAACGAATTCTGAAGAAAAATCTGAATTTTTATATGTTCAATAGATTAATGTATTCTTAATAATAATAATAATAATACAAATACAATCTGCCTTCATGTTATGGCTGTGACATCTATTTGCATTGGGAATAAGAACTCTAAGACATTTGGAATACATCACATGATTGCATTTGAAATGTTTTTTGAGTATATTGTTTACCTGAGGCATTATGCTACTAAACTTTGTTGAAATACAGAATTTGAAAATTCTCTGCCCAAACCTCAATGACTTCTGATCTGGGAGAAGTCCACAAGTTTTTTTTACGTGTTTGCTGAAAGAATGGCTAATCTCTAAAATGTGGCCACTGTCTTTAAATATAAGTCTGAGTCTGCTTGGCTTCAGCATGTTGTCTATTTGAGATACTAAAGTTACACTGCAATACTTAAGTTTCATCTCACTAACTCACTATATGTCAAATTTCACATTGGTTCAAATATTCAATATTTATATATTATATAACTGCTATGACACAAAATATTTTCTCATAAGAACAATGTTTGCAAAATACTAAGTTTTTGAAATGCATGAGTGAATTGCTTTGATATATAATTTCTGTTATTTTGTTTATTATGCTTGTATAAACCTATTTTTATTTTATTTTCACTGTTAATAAAAAGGCAGAATGATATTTCCATTAGTGAGTACACTTAGGTGGGATCAACATAATCGAATATTTACATTGACAAACAGTAATCATTAATAACAAGAACTACTAACCAACACTAAAATAGATTTCCATCATGTTTCTTATACAATCATTTCAGATAAAGTTAAATAAGTAGTATAAACAATAATTACCTGTACATATTATACTGTTTGAAATGGTTTATTTCTATGTCAGATAATACTTTAAAAGGGTTCTGCTATGCATGTAAATTTGATGTTTCTAAGTAATAAACAATATTTTGTTTACCCTACTGTCTTGAAATGTGTTTTGGTTCTGTGCCTCTTGGTGGAGCTCTTGTATCAGAAGTATATCATGTGCTTACATAAATGCTGAGTCTACCATTTCTATTCAAAAGTGGCTCACGCAAACCACATCCCATGATCTAATATTCATCTCAGTCTCTAATTCTGCTTTCTTTATGGATTCCCTTGGGGAAATGGATGGGGCAAATGTTGTAGCCACTTCTGATATGACCAACTTTATACCTTTTAGCATTTAATTTTGAATGCTAGACACGACAACATTTGTTCTCCACTATTCCTAGCAATCTTCATCTTCTTCACCCTGACAAAAAATACTTTCAAAATGGAAAGAAAGTAAGAAAGATCTAAACCTAAATTCCATTGTTTCCCCCATTAATGAAAATTATATTTCACTGAGATGACTGGATTGTAGAAGACTAATAATAAAAAGTGATTTTCTGTGCGATGTCTAGAAGTAGAGTGTGTACATTGGACTGGGTTTGTGAATCACATTTGTTTCAGCTCCACCAAGTGCCAACTGGTCAAACTAGGTGAGCCAGTTTGCATTTAGGCTTTAAACAATGATCAAAGTCAGGTGGGATGCATGCTTAGGATTCACACCTTGCACCTTGTTTTGGCCAGATAGACAAAAGGTTTTTGGAGAGCATGGTGGGTTGTTGCAATATCCTGGCAGACAGGAATCCCACAGCTTTGCTCTGTTTCTGGACCTTTTTTTAATCATACATCCATACATCCGGTTTTGAAAAATTTGAAATGCATATTCTACATACTATTTCATGTCAATGACACTTTAGTTTCAGTTTCCTAGTTTGGTAACATTCACATATAAAAGCTCATAAAGTTAATATGTATTAAATGAGAATTAGACATTTTGTGACGGATTGCATTTTTTTCCAGCACTATTACTCCTACATTTCAAAAACCTTGTGAGGCGACTTAATTCTGAAATGATAAATATTTTCAACTTAATCATTTTATGACATTTTCAACAAACATTTATGCTGCTTACTTTCTTTATACGTATATACTAAAGTCATCTTTATTAATACAGCTGCACTTTGGAACAAAGTAAGGTAAGTCCATCATTGCACACCCTAGCCTAACTCTGCAGAGCAATGCATGTGTATGACGATTCCCTTGCTCTCTGCTGGGCGAATGCTCGCTCTATGCAGGGCTGGCCTTTCTCTCTCATAATTTCATGACGTGATGACATGAAGCCATGCATAGCTATCAGTGGACTTAGCTGCCATTATCATCAGCACGTAGATGAAGTGATACTTGTGCTGCCTCATCCCAGCGTGGAAGAGTTACACACTGAGCATGCTACATTTCAGATAGAAGAATATGATAAATAACGTATATACCAATGATTGACCTACATTTACATAAATGTATATTTCATGTTGGTGCACTGTGTGTTTTTACATAATGAACATGTATTAAGCATGGAGAAGGTCAGAGCTTAAGGTTTATCTCAGAAGGGAGCCCTTCATTAAGATGTGGCATGTATGCTATACAGCCTTCTAAGATCTTATTTGAAATGCAATGGTTGTTCAATATATTCGTTTTATACAATACATCCCTCCATGATCCAGTCGTGCCATAGCTAGAAAATTCAAATAATGTGCTAATTAGCATGGGGATTAGATTTACCAAGCCACATATAGTCATATATTAGTTTATGCATGCACTGTTCATTAAATGAACAAATAGCCTTTTAGCACAAGGCTGAAAATGTCATGAAATGAGCTTTAATTGGGCCACTCTAATTGGACTCAAAGTCATCCTGTGGTTCTCCATCGAGACCTGACTTTGCTAACGAGGGTTGCTGTGCTTTGTTGTTACAGTGTGATTATTCATGCATTTGGGTTTTGGAAATGAAAGAAACACGTGAGTCTTAGTTTGCCTGCTTTGCAGATATAGGTATTTCATGGCATCTTTAAGTGAAATCAATCTTCATGATTGTATTTAAGTACCGGTTTTGAATACATCTACTAGTACAGAATAACAGTAACATGTATCATACATTATCATTGCATGCATTTGGTTAGCTTGAGATTCATGCTTGACTTCAAAATAGTTGACTAGGCTACAATAGGATGCAATCATTGAGTCAAGTGAGACAAGATAGAATAAATTATCCAACCAGTTTTAGAGATACCAACTGAGAGAGGTAAGTTTAATCTAAAATGAATAAAGGAACAGATACAAAGAGTTACAGTGTAAAGGATAATACGACAGAGACAGTAAAAACCAGTCCCAGATACACAAAATAATCCAGTTAATGATCATCTCTATTTCTTATTGTGATGGTACACCACTCCCTACCAAACCCTGTAACAAAACAACCCTGACCCCACTTCATCTGACCATCTGAACATTTCATTACAGACTTGAAAAGACATAGATTAAAAGCTATTTGTGACTCCATTCTTTCTGTTTCAATCATGATGTTGCTTTGGTTGCTTCTGGATTGACCTATTGTTTTTCTTTAAAACTGGGAAATATCCCCCCAATTACACCCATTATCTCACTAAAATACCTTACTGTTTTATTTTAGACCAAGATAAGGTGAACAAGTGGTTAAATACTATCTGATTCATGACTAGACCCTGGATTTCACAAACTGTTGTTCTGAATATCATCTGTGTGGTTAATATACATAATTTAACACATGACCTATTTATAGCTCTCTGTAATGCACTGGACGTGTGCTTTGCGCCATCCACATGCCAATATGGGTTCTAGAAAACAATGTGTTAGCACTGTGTATAACATAGGAGGTACAGTATTAGACAGAAGTCAATGTGTCTATCCCTTTTTATGAATCAACATACAATACATCAGATGACATCGATTATCAGCTAAATCAAACCACTTTGAGAAAGACCTAAAAGACTTTGCTTTTGGAGTGGACACTGTCTGTCTCTTTAAAAACTGAGAGGGGGCTGTGTGCAATCTGTGTGGTTTTGGGTGTAGCACTCCAAGCCGCCAAAACAGAAGACAGCTGATCTCAACCTCAGGCACGTCGACCACTATTCCACTGTAGAATGAAAGCATAAACACAATATTCCCACAGAGCACTGATTGCTTGCGACAGACTGCTCAAAGAAACGCTGACAAATTTAACAAGCTGCCAAATCACATATGACAACTGCCAAGCACTAGCTGTCTCAAACAATTATGTCACTCAATTGTAGTATGGATAAAACTATGCTATTATTACAAAGGGTTGTCAAATTGCTGAAAGATATCTTGAGATAGATTAGTTATTTTAGCAGTTAAACTTAAAGAATCAGTTTTGAATACAAAAGAATCCATCTCATGTTGTCAAGCACACTTTATTATGATTTTCATTATATTTGCCAATTTGAAAGACTTTATGCTTTACGTTTGGAAGGACTGAAGGTTTAGTTAAATAAATTCTTTAAAATTAGACAAACTCATCCGTCCTAAAAACATTTACTAACTGCTACATCAGTTTTGGCAAGGCTGGGTCTGCTACATATTGAAGCTCCCTGCTGTAGGTGTAGGTGGGAGGATTTCCTATCACCTCATTCAACAAGCACATAACCTAACTTTGACATCAAGTCATATAAATACCTCCCTCTCCCCCTCAAACTGTTCCAAAAATAACGAAATTCTCTGTAATGAATTCCCCATTCAGTTAAACTGGAATCTGACTTGCATCCCAAATGTTGTCTAAGTTACTTTTGATAAAATACCCCCCTATAATTGATGAGGCGGTTTAAAGCCATGTGAATTCCTAAACATACAGTAATTCCAACCAAATTCCTTAAAGCAGTCATTAGGGATGTAATGATACACTCAGCTCACGATTTGATACAATTCACGACACTGGTTTTACTATATGATTCTCTCACAATAAAAATAAATTAAATGATATTGAAGACAAATTATGACTGAAAAGGTTTCCTTTCATTCAATTACAATCTGACAATGATGATCATATTCCGTAATCGCACCCAACAATCTTATTCCATTTATAAAAAATAATAATACAGTTTACTATTACGTTCTCGTGAGGTTGGCACTCGTTGCCCAGCAAAGGAGCCGCTTGTGAACGGGACTGCTGTCATATGGCTCATTTCCACCAAACATTAGGTAATGGGTCGGGTCGGCTCGCTACGTATTGGAACGGTTACACTGCATTTCCATCACAAACGGGTACCCTAAAATGTAGGCGGGGTTCATAGCCACAAAACTATCGTGACATCATAGTCAACGTGACAGAGTAAAACCATAACAATTGGATATCGAATGTTTTGTGTTCTGTCTTCTCGGTATGTGGATGCTGATTACAATGAGAAAAGCTTTGTTTAATAAAAGGCTGAAGGCAGCAATGGCGAAATAACGCCGATATAAACAAGAGAGTTTGGGAAATGCTACTTTATGCAGTCAAGGAGAACGCCTCATTGGCTAAACAAAGACGGCTTACAAAGTGACAATTTATGTTGACCAATCAACGGTCTTTAGTGGTTCTAGCTCCACCTTTTGGGACCGGGTGTGTGTGCTAGGAAAAAGGGTAGCGTAAAGTAGGAAGGGACGGTTATCTACCATACTTATATACAAACGTTCCAATCCGACCCAACCCGTTACCTAGCGCTTGGTGGAAATGAGCCACTAGAGACTGCAGACACAACTACCTATTTATGAAATAACATTTTACATTTTAGAGCCCTTTCTATGACAATTCCTGTTTCATGTTACCAATTTGAATCGTCACATAGGCCTATTTGCATCACTATTTAACTATCTCACGATGTATTGTTATATTCCTAGTAGTCATGGAATCTGTGCCCACATGCATTTTCCAAATTGTAAATAGCTCTTAGTAGTGCCGTAAATGAACGGGTCTTGATTAGGATTTTTAAGAGGAGCCTGAAGAAATGTGTGGCACTGTAGTTACATACCAATTTCCAAACTTCCCCTTTTCCTAGAGAAAGTGATCTACAACAGTTGATACATTTTATGAGCATTTATGACCTGAAAAGTTTCTGTCTGGTTTTAGTTCCCTCTGAAACAACTCTACTTATGGTCACAAATTAACTGTTGTATCAATCGTCCATTATTGTTCTCCTTGACCTATAGCTCTGCTTTTCAAGCTTCTCAAAACTCATCTATTTAAACTAGCATTCTCGTTATGATGCCTGAGACTTTGTGTTTGTTTTAGTATACCCTATACCCTTGTATTTGTGTGATGTTCATTGATGTCCATTTAAGTCTAGGTTTTATTCTCCACATACCACATGTTACCCCTTGGCCATCTCAGACTTAAACACAATGTCTAATTTAATTTGAAACGCAAGTAAAACTAGCTCAATACTGGTCATAGCAAGAAACCCCTGTCTCGGTTGCAGCTAGTACAAAGTACAACAGAAGGCTGAAGGACTAAGGACAATTATTAACACATAACTATGGTCTTGGCATCATTATTATGGGTTCTGGTGGATTTACTAAATTGTAAAAGTACAGTGTTGATAAAGCATGTTAGTCATGACTGTTGATACAAGACAGGGTCTAGACCCGACATACATTGCTGAACTTGTTTCTCCTTATGAGCAACAGTGCAGCCTCAGGTCCTCCGTTTTTTTGTGCCATGGTTTAAGTTTAGAACATCGGATGATAGGGACTCAGAAGTGAAGGCTACTAGACTTCGGAAAAGTCTACTTGAGATCCTAAGACTGGCTGACTCAATGTAGTTTTAAGGAGTTTCAATATGTGGATGTCATTAACTCTGTATATTTTCTTATTTTGATAATAAATTCACATTGTTTGACTTTCTTAACCTGTTTTTATATGTGGCCCTCATTTTGGTATTGTGTTGTTACATTTAAATTGTTTTAAAAACATTGCTATACAAATAAAGAACCATTATTATTATGTAGCTAAATAACGGAATTACTACAACGCCCAAATGGATACAAAAACTACCTGGCCATGTTGGGACATCTCAGGGAGACAGGGATCCAGAGGCAACGTTTGAAAATCGATTTAGCTTTTCTTTTCTTTTTTTTAATATTTTTATTACTA